>JAAEAF010014088.1:0-70394 GCA_011037195.1 Triatoma infestans
GCTGAGCACATTCAAATTTCTATATTAAATATAAAAACTAAATAACAACGTAAAAACAATATAATTATAATAATAAAGTGTCATTTAAGGTCATAGAATAATAATGAAATAAACAAACTGGAACATTAAATATTATATACATAAATATTCAATTAATAATCATAAATAACATAAACATTCAATTGGCACATACAATATAATATTGTCAAATTAAATTTTTAACGTCAATATTTGCAGGTAGAATTTGGTAACAAAAGTCGAAGATAATTTGAATGTAATGTCTGAGAGATTAACTACAAGTTTAAAATATTCTTGATAATAAATTGGAACTGATTTAGTGACAAGTGATACAAAAGATCATGTTGCTGTAATTGACTGTTAGCAGGCGTTCATCAAGACAACAAGTATTGTAAGTATATACAAATATTTGATGCAGTACCTTAATTCTTACACTCTCTCGATGGGCTGAGAAAGGCTGTCCTCAGCGATCATGTTGTGGCCTTGGCTACTAGATACTTATGTACAATCCACTATTAAAATTAAAATACCCACCTGGAGTTCGTTATACGCATTTGCTGATGATCTCTTGATTGTAGTTGCGGCGAGAAATGAAGGGGTTCTGCAGTTACTTGCAGACGAGACAATGTTCTTAATTGATAGGTGGTCCGACGAAAATAAGTTGCAATTGAATTCAGAACAATCACAAGTACTCCACATAACTCATAAAAGAAGAGTCAAACCAGTATATGTTTACCTATCCGACAAACTTATACCAATGGCAGATGAGCTGAAATTGTTGAGAGTCTGGTTTGATCGTCGATTGTCTTGGAAAAAGCAGGTAAATAGTTTGTGCACAAAAGTATCTACACTAATTAATATGCTAGCCCGCTAGGCGAAAGTATACGGGAGTCTAGGCAGTGAAGCGTTGGATATAATATATAAAGGAGCAATTTTACCATTATTAACATATGCTGCACCAGTGTGGTATTCAGCAATTAAAAAGCAATATAATGTGCATAAACTTAGGAGCGTACAAAGGAAAATTGCTTTGAGAATCATCAAGGGATTTCGGACAATTTCATTTAATGCTGCAGCATTACTAGCAGGTATAAAACCAATAGATGTCATAATAATGGTAAAAGCGGATTTTTATTTTGCGACTAAAGTAAAAAATCTATTTTATCCCATACTATAACATAGATTCTCCTGATCCTGTGGAGAAATGGTCTCACCCATCTACAGCAATTGTTGGGAGAGAAGAAATGAGTAAATTATATTACCGGTATACCTAATGGCAGTAAAATTGGAGACTAGGTTGGAGGAACTTTAGTTATATTTAGAGAAAGTGAATAGAATGGAGTATATAGAATAGTTAAAACTTGTATCTTTGTGCTAAACAACGTAGCCGAACTCCTAGCCATCCTTAAGGCGATTGAATGGATAGAGATGATAGCGTCTAGTTTTCCAAAGATAAGGACTGCTGAGATAAATACAGATAGCGAGGAGTCTCTGGCTATGTTAAATGATCATGGACATCATAACTCCATGGCTGATTTGATTAGATGAAAACTAAAAAGGTTGAGAATGGAATTGGACTGGATAATAAATCTGGAATGGGTCAAGGCCCATGCTGGCAATGAAGGTAATGAAATAGCAGATAGTTTAGCTAAAGAAGCGGCTTAGACCCTGACCTGACCATCTGCTATTCAAAGGTAGACAATTTATAATAAATTTATATATTATAAATTTATTTTCTCTTTATGTAAGAGAAAGACTGCAAAGAAAAGTCAAGAAATGTGGGAAAGTGAGTGGCAAAATAGTTGCAAGGGCGAAGTAACTAAAAGTTTCTTCCCAACAGCTGCTCTGAAGAACAAGATCGATTTGCACCACTCTTACAAACTCACAATGGCACTTACCGGTCACGGGAAAAATAAATCATATTTATTTAGATTTAAAATAATAAACAGCCCTGGATGTGTTTGTAATAGCTTGGTTGCCCAAACGTGGCACCAGATAATTTTCGACTGCCCATTTTTTGAAGCAAGTAGAGCGGAATTGTTAAAGGAAGTGATTCAGGAAGGAGTAGGATGGCCAGCGGCTCTGAGTTTGTTAATCTCCATATTCAATAAACAGTTCATGGTGTTTATCAACAAAATTGACTAAATTTATTATAAATTGTCTGCCAGTTTCTTTGCATTATTATGTTTTCTACTTAAACTTTCTTATTCTTAATTTAATTGTTTCATATCTATTTTATGTAATCAACTTCAAATTGCTATTGTCTTACATTAAATAATAATAATAATGGATAAGGATAGTGAGATTCGGTCTTTTTTTAAAAATAAAAACACTTAAATTTTTGCCAACGTTTCGACAAATATATTGTTTTTATCAACACATAAAATTAAGAAATGTTATAAATCTTCAAAACTTTAATTTATATATTAGGAAAAATAAATAGGTGGGAACACCTCAACACCACAAAGAATAGTGAACATATATGTTGGTGTTGATATAAGTTGTCATGTTTTGAAGACTGTAACAATTCTTATTTTTATGGCTTGTTAAAAACAATATCTTTGCCGAAACGGCAAAAATTTAGGTTTTTTTATTTTTAAAAAAAGGACCAAATCTCACTATCCTTATCCATCAATTAAGAATGGTCGAGAAGAATCTTCCATAATAATGATAATGATCAATATTTTGAATTACGATGGTTAAATGTTTGCAATCATGATGGAGACAGGCAGAAAATAAATGCCTCAGCGCAGGGCTAGTGGATCTGGGGCAAAAGATAATCTTAGTTATCCTAAATGTTTAAATTAAATTCAAAAAGATGTCCATTAACTCAACCTCCGATTATAAGAAAAGAACCTTTTTCGTAT
Source organism: Triatoma infestans (assembly GCA_011037195.1). Lineage (NCBI taxonomy): Eukaryota > Metazoa > Arthropoda > Insecta > Hemiptera > Reduviidae > Triatoma > Triatoma infestans. The sequence continues at coordinate 2,886 of JAAEAF010014088.1, forward strand.
TGTAATAAGTGGACAGCGCGAACGCAGTCCACACTACCAAAAATAATGCGCCCGAGATATCCACATTTGGGATATTCGCAGAAGTCAACCCAACCTTAGTGCAATGGAAAGGCCTCAGTCTGGAGGAACCACCTAGATGATCATGGTAACCTCGACGCCAGGTAAGTATGATTTCTTGGAATGAAATCCATCAATTGTAGTAAAGTGATGAAGTACAACTAGACGGGAGGCAACAAATTTAATCAAAGCTTTTGAAATCAATCAAATCAATAAACTCGCAATAATTGAATATCAATTGCAATAATTGCTTCAATATAAATATTAACATCGCAGCGGGGGGGAAAAATTGTAAATAACCGATAAAAAAGAAAATAATTGGTGTTGGAGTGTTTATTAATACCATGACTACTTGAGAGCGCTGCAGTCGCCCTCCCTAGTTCACACATTTTAAGGAGAGAGTTACATCTATTGCTAAAACGTACTTTACCCAGTCTTTCAGATTGTTTTTTTTTTGTTTTTTTTTTTTTTTATAAAAGACTTATTTTTTTTTAGCTGTTTAATAACTATGTTTTGTTAATTTTTTTTGGTCTCATCTTAAAAGAAAAATCTGGTATGAAACACTCACACAACTTTCTTTTACTGGAGTTAACAAAATTGTAATTTACAAATTTCTTTCTTAGTATACCAAATTTCTTTCTTTCCAAAATTCATGTTTGGAATTCTAGAAATGCTTCTGATGTATACTTTCATATTATGTAAGTAGTAGAATCATATATACACTCAGCCAGAAAAATGGGACACTTAGTTCTTTCATTAATAAATAACTGTCCCAAGAAATAATCTATTTTAATACAATTCCCTGGCTAAATAGTATCTTGTTTTTTGTTTTTGTTTTTTTATTTAATTGTAATACAGTACCAACACAAAATGTATTTTGCCTGTAATGCTGTTGTCTGTAACAAAATATACTGACATGTAGAACGTGTACAGGTACCCCATCCAATGATGGCCCTGTTGGAGTGATTTGTTTATGAAGTGAAGATGAAATGTGAAGTGAAATGAATGTTTGGGTGTGAATGTAATTATGCTAGTTCATAATGTCAGGTCTGTCAGTCAGTATGAAGTTTGTCTACGGTGGATGTAACAAGTCTTGTGGCCATCTCCGTTTTAGTCTTCTTTCTGGAACTAGAGTTGTTTGTAATTTTTTTATGAGAAGATTTGTATGACCGTTCAGTTTGACATGATACTTAGTGTACATTCTTCCCATATCAGTCCCCCGTTGCAAGCAACAGGATCGTTTAACAAGATGGGATGTCACTACCATGGAAGGACTTTTAGTGCAATTTTCTTACCCGACCATAGCAGAAGTGCCGAAGTACCCATTTAGGGCAGGTTGAGATACGCTCAACCAGCGCGCAGAGTGATCCCACATAGTGGTCACACTCCCCACTCCCTGAAGTTAGAGAAGGCACTCCCTAGCAGGCTCTGTTAAACCGCGCAAACCTAGCAAATGCGCTTCCAGCTATGGGCTGGCACCGGGGTTTAATTTATATAGCGAGTCTCCTCCCGCTCAATCATGACCTCTGTCATGGGAGTTATTGGTTAAACCACGGCCACTACGAATCCTACCTCAAGTGCAATTGGCTCGGAAACTAGCTTGCGCCTGTAGTTCAGTATTTCAACTCTAACGAGCTAGCTAGACTGATCGCACGCCCGATGGATCTGCAAATTCCATTCTACTGATTCCTGTCCATTGCCTCAAGTGGAACAGGAACCCTGAAGGGGTTTCAGTAACCCAGATACCGTACAGGCACCTCTGCAAGGGGAAAGAGTCAGGATTGGATTAGGTGGGATGAGGGATCCCCAACCTGGAGAGCCAGAGGCTGTGGGCGATGGTGACGCCACATACCCATGCCCAAATACTTAGTGTACAGTCGATGTGCTGCTTGTTGTACTGTTTCAGTGTTTGTATCTTTATGTAACATAGAAAGGAGATGAAAGGATAGTCTGCACTGTGCGAGATTGGAATGTCTGAATTTTTTTCCAAATGTGTCTGTTTAGCCACTCCCCCAAAGCTAAAGTCCGTATGTCCAAAGTGATTTCGGAAGCGTCTTGTAAATGAGGAATTTGTTGTTTAATGTGGATCTTGTCTTTAGTAATCTGTATACAGTTTGAAACGTAAATTAAGTTCATATCTTTTAGTCTTTACATGTGTTGCCCAAGTTAGTCGTTTGTCCAAGTGCATCCCAAAATATTTTACTGAGTTACTTAACCGTAATGGTTCGTTATTATATTTCACAGGTATATCTTCCGTCTTTTTTAGAGTAAGATGTGTTTTTTTGTTTTGTTTATATTGAGTTTACTTTTCCATGTGATGTTCCAGTGATGTAAGTTAGTCCAAATGTTGCTCCAGTATTATTTTTTAGTTACTATGTCTGTGTTGGTAACAAGTAGGGTTGTGTCATCCGCATAGGTCGCTGTAACAATATTCGGATGTTCAGGTATGTCGTATGTGTAAATATTGTATAGTAGTGGTCCCAGAACACTCCCCTGCGGCACTCCAGTATCTTGTAATATTAATTTTTTACACTAAATCTGGATTAGGATTGATGTAAAATATCGATACAATTTAAACGAACGAACAAAAATCTGGTGTGAAACACTCACACGACTTTCTCTTACTGCGAAATGTAAAAATTTTCTTCACACTTACAGTTCTTATTAGTGTTTAAAACTGTTGGAATTTTTATGGAGAAAATCACAAAAAAAACTGAAATAACTTTTCAGTAAAGTCGCACTTCTGATCATCTGATTTTCTTCAAACTGAGAATTCTGGCAACTTACATAATTCTAATTAATTTTATTTAGTTGACAGACTTGTACGGCACGTTGTTGAACTGAAATAGCCATTAAAGGGAAACATAACGACACTCTCCCCCCCCTAAAAACTTAAATGAATTTTTTTGGAGAAATGTTGCAAAAATAAAAGTTTTGCTTTTTTGTGTGTGTGTGTAGTTCTAGTAGTAGTTAAAGCAAAAGCATCAGAGACATTTTCCGTGGTAGCCTGCTTCGTTTTGTGGTCACCGACCGGTTTCGGGCGTTCGCCATCTTCAGGATGCGTTTTTCAGACAGTGTGCCAACACAGACTCGTACAGAGACTTAGTTTCACACTAACTGAGGTAGTGTTTTAAATACTAAACTCTTAAACTAGGTAAAGGGATGTGGCCAGATGGGTGGGAAAACACGTGTTTGGGTTGTTAAAGGGCAAATTCTTTTCTTACAGTGGACGCGGGGGTCTAATCTTTAAACTCTGTTGTTGGAGGGAGACTTATTCACGATTAACTAACCAAAATACTAAAATATACAAAAAATAAAAAATATAAAATAAGATGAACAAAATAAAACTAAATAAAACTAGACAACGATTAAACTAACATTTTAAAATTCGTTCATTCGTTTAAAACTGAACGATTTTTTATATAATTAAACTAAGTTTTCCCAGTTCCAAAGAATTAAGAAATTCCAGTCATTCTTTCACTTTTCCACGCAACCCTCACATCCTCGCAAGCACGTATACCTAATTATGTTTTCTTATATAATTAAGTTTTTTATTGTGCATCCCACAAACCATGTCACGTCATCCAAATACTCAATATAACATCATCCAACATATTTTTACTCAATAAAACATCCAAATATTTTTCACATACACCCGCTGTTGTTGGAGGGGGGCTTACTTCACGATTAACTAACCAAAATATTAAGAATTTACAAAAATAAAAATATAAAATAAGACGCACAAAATAAATCTAAATAAAATTAAACAACGATTAAACTAACATTTTAAAATTCATTCATTCGTTTAAAACTGAACGATTTTTATATAATTAAGTTTTCCCCGGTTGTTAAGTTTTTACTCAATAAAACATCCAAATATTTTTCACATACACACGCTGTTGTTGGAGGGGGACTTACTTCACGATTAACTAACCAAAATATTAAGAATATACAAAAATAAAAATAAGATGCACAAAATAAATCTAAATAAAATTAAACAACGATTAAACTTACATTTTAAAATTCATTCATTCGTTTAAAAGTGAACGATTTTTTATTTAATTAAATTAAGTTTTTCCAGTTCCAAAGAATTAAGAAATTCCAGTCATTCTTTCACTTTTTCACGCAACGCTCACATCCTCGCAAGCATATGTATACCTAATTATGTTTTCTTATATAATTAAGTTTTTTATTATGCATCCCACAAAGGATGTCACATCATCCACTCACATACATCCTCCAAATACTCAATATAACATCATCCAACATATTTTTACTCAATAAAACATCCAAATATTTTTTTTTAATATATATATATATCTGAACTAGTAAAGTTATATATGCATAGTAGATTTAAAGCTAAACTTAAACTTAAAATCTATTTAAGAACTATTTGTTGCGTGTGTAATTGTGTTTCTGTTGCTATTGTGGGAAGAGTGTTCTGAATAATGGTTCACTAGCAAATTTTGTCTGTCATTTATTAAGTTTTGTGTTTTTCGTTTATATATTATTCGATATATTTGATTCGTTTATATATTTCACCACAACAAATTAAAGAAAATCGTTGGAGCCGTTTTATAAAAAAAAAAAAAAGCAGAAAACTGAAACATACTTTTCAATAAAAACGCATTTTCTTCAAACTCGGAATTTCAATAACATATTTAATTCTAATTAATATTATTTAGATGATAGAATTGTATAATAAACTGAAATAACACTTTAGAGGAAAATCTAAGCCCACTCCTCGCCCAAAAAAGTGCCCTTAAATTAATTTTTCCCGGAGAAATGTTTCAAATAAAAGTTGTAGATCTCTGCATGTATAGTTGATTTGTGTATGTGGTACTTTTGGTGGAGGAATTTTGACACATAACTTACTGGTAGGGCCCCATAATGATACCTAACCGGGGATATCAAGTTTGCACTTTCTGCAACTTCCTTCCTTTTTGGAGCTATGCTGTTCACAAAACCATTTTCTAAAAACCACTTTTTTAGACTCAAAGGATCTCAAAAGGGATTTTCTGGTAAAAACTTGGTATAGAAAATTTGACATGATTACAATACTTGCTCTCAATATTTGCAATACTAGGAATAAGAGAAAGTAAAAATTAATTGAGAAATCATTTAATATATATAAATCCAAATAGAGATTGAAGATGACACTTTATTGTCGGTCCGTCCTTTATGAGAATATACAATAAACAGTTTAAAAATAGAGAGTTAATCACAATTACTTCCAACCAATTAAGTAGTATTGGTTTTTTCAGAACCATAAAAAAAAAGAAGTTATATGATTATTTAAAAAAAAAAAATAGCATACATTAAATAGATTTCTAAACAAAGTGTAAGTCATTAGAAATCGGTTACATTTTATTACAGTCTATGGGAAAGTGTGTAAAGTTGATGAATTAGTAATGCAATGTGACATTTTATATTCAATCATTTTTGTATTCATTGTGATTAGTTAATGTAATATTGTAAAAAACGTGTTCTTCCATGATTGTCTTTCTAATTTACGGGTGATAGAACAACTATTAATATATGTACATTGAAGAGGCATTGTAAAGAGAACACGCCATACATACTTCAGTGCCCTTCTAAACCCATCAGAAATGTTGATCTCATAATGAAAAACCTCCAAACACCTATTGCTTAAAGATATACTTGCGCGCTAACAGAGTTTCTTAAAATTTGAAGCACTAGCAAAACATTGAATATATTTACTTTATTATAATTATGTATTGGAACCAGAAATTTTACTGAAGAGACAATTTAGAGAAGACTTGATATTGCAGCCACTCCAGAACCATCCCAAAATCAGTTTTCGTGGGAGTGGGAGGACAATTTCAAACATGAAAAGCGTTTATATGTGCAGTTGTATGGGAAATTTAAAGGAAATAGTTGGAACCAAATTTTGATAAAATTCTGTCAAACTGAAAAAAAATCGTTAATTAAAGGCGCACTAACCAATTGAAATTGTAAAAGCTTTTTATTTTCAACTTTCGTGTCGGTGATTAGTTAGCAGTGTTCTGTGATTTTTCATTTTTAAGATTATTTGTTTACAGAGAATACTGACACACACTCACTCACATTTACTCACTCACTCACGAACACATTGAGAAGGGAAAGAGATTGAGAGAGCCTATCACCTATATTGATTTTTCTCAATTAAAGGTACCTCCAAAAAGTTATTTCCAGAGTATACTCAATTTTAAAAATTTGATACGATTGCAATACCAGAGCCAGCAATCCAGCTGGCAACTAGCATTTTATAGGAAAACATAACTCCTTCCCGCACTTAAAACTACCTCCAGGCAAAATGTTTCAAATAAATCGTGAAACCTCATCGATATATATTTAAAGTAGAACCATTTTTGAAAAAAAAAAAAAAGTAGCAAACTGAAAAATCTATTAAGTAAAGTGTTGGAAGAATTTCGGCAATCAACTTCCCATCGGATCATGGTGATGCTCTCAAACAGAATATAAAGTTTGAACTTAGTGTGATTTTTCACCAGACACACAAACACAGGCAATGTTTTGGAAAAAAATTTGTTTCGTATTCAGAGAATCTCTAAACATATATTTCCGGTGAAACCTTAATTTCAAAACTTTGATACGATCCCAATACTTCCTCTTATGCAGTAAGCGAAAGTAGAATAGGCAATAAACGGATGTGCGTTTATATTAATGCTAGTTTATATTTGAGAAAAAATTATGTTATTTCCGAATTCATACTGGTAAGTGATGGGAAACTTAATATGTGATGTGATAAATGAGATGTGATGGTAGATGGATAAATTTTCAGTTATTAATATTGAAAGTATTGCGTGTCAAATTTAAAAAAAAAAAAAAACATTCAAACTGGCAAAAATTGGTTTATTCTGGTACCAATAAACGAATTTTTTTCATAAGTTATGCTAGTTGGTTGTAAGAGAATGTAGAAGGACCTTTGAGTATTAGAAGAGCGTGGTTTTGTTTATACTGTTGTGTTGACGTAAGACGATATAAAATTGTTATTGACGTTTTTAACTGCTTCATACAGAGAGACAGGAAGCTTTTGTTTGGAAAGCAGATATTTTTGCCCTTTGGCAGCGTTCACGGATAATTAAATCCACTGCACAAAGACCATTTCCATTGAGAAAGTATCTCACGAAATCTTCCAGTAATATAGAGAGGCTTGAGACGTAATCCCAAGAAATACGGTTTGAAGAACACTCACTGCTAGCATCCTTGCGATACCAAAACTACAAGAACTTCTTCCTCAAGATTTTGCCCGAAAAAGAATTTTTGTTCACAAGTCAGATGATGGCCGTGATTTTTGCAGGAGAATGCGGACTAGTCTAGGCCAATTTTACACGGAAAGAGATTTTTAATACAAGAAAGATCGGGCTCATGAAAATCCCGGGGCTATTCGTGAGTTTAAATTGGTTTAATTGACGGTTACTTGATCCGACCCCCTTTTCTACTACTAAAATTAATGCAAATAATGTTTCTACTATTAGAAGAAAACGTCCCAGAATTATTGGAAGATCTTACAATTTTTTTTTTGTTGAGGAAGGAAATGCAGTTACAATTAAATAAAGTTTACTGTTTTTGTGAGAAAAACGCGAAAAAGTGAGGAATACCTGGATATTTTGAGGCATTTTCACGTTTAGCAAAATGTGTTTTTTTTCTTGTACTGACCCAAGGAATTGATCCTCGAAGTTTTGTCGTTTAAGCCTGAGACTCTGTGTATATTAGCCACAAGCCAATTCCCTGCGATAGACGTGTGTTCTTTTAAGGAAATTAATAAATATTATCATCATCCTTGTATTTATATATAAACTTTGTGTGTGAACTACAGGAAGCTCTGATTTGATATTCTTCTATTCTAGAGAATCAAACAGAACATATATAATTAATTACACAAGAGTTTAATCTTTGCGCGTATAATTTAGCAATGTTAAAATTACATTAATTTTTGACACAGTTTTTTTCTTTATAGATACTTTTTTTCTTACGTATCATAGGCACCTCAAAAATAAATAATTACAAACGTGTTCAATCCACTACACTTAAAGTAGGCACAATAAAATTAATTATATTTTTTGGCTCTGTTATTATTTTAAATGATGTTCCGATTAGATCACTATGGGATTCGACTAAGATTCTGTACACGTGTCCAATCATCCGCAATCAATCGGGTCCGCAGACAATATAGACATGCTAATGTCATTTTTAATTACTGACATAGTTTTTTTTTTTTTTAACGGTTTCCTATTAGGTTACCAAGGGATCCACCTAGAAGATAAGTATCCATACGTGTCCAATCTTTTCAAGGAATACAGACATGCTAGTTCTTTTATTTAATTTCTCATAATTTTTTTTTTTAAATATATTCTGGTTGGGTCATTAGAGGATCCATCAAGAAGATAATTATTAGTTAACGTGCTCAATCAATATATTCGGCATATGTTGCTATAACTGTTATTTTTGGCACAGTTTTTCGTGCAAAGTTACAGTTAGTTCACTAGGGCATCCGATAAACATAATTGGACATACGTATCGAATTTTCGCCGGAAAAGTAGACAAGCTTAGTGTTAGTTTAATTTCTGACATAGTTTTATTTTGTTTGATATTCAGGTGAGATAACCGTTGGATCCGTCAAAAAGTTAATGCACGCACCCATATGTGTGTATGTAAGTCCAATCATAGCATTTAATATAGACACGATAAATTTTATTTTATTTTTGGCAGTTGTTTTTTACTCATTGTTTCGAGCAAGTTTAATACCTCTCTCTGGCCAGTTCTGGTGGTTCTCGACATATCCATCGATTATAAATATTCAACTAGTTTTTTTCTAAAATTTAAGAATCAAAACCAATATTTGTTCTTTTATGAGCTCAAAGATGTGATGCTTAATAATAAAAAAAAATCTGGTGTGAAACAGTCACACAACTTTCTCTTACTCCAGTTCTCAAAATTAAAATTGACAAATTTTATGTTAGTGTACCAAATTTAATGAAATTCGTCGAAAACTGAAAAAACTGTTCAGTAAAATGCACTTCCGGTTTACTATTTTCTTGAAACACGGAATTTTTATTTCGAATTAATTTTTTTGGATGATAGAATTGTATAATCAACTACGACAGCACTTTAGAGAACAACATAAACCCCCTCCCTAAAAGTGCCCTTAAATGAATGTTCTCAGAGAAATATTTTAAATAAAAATTGTACATCTTTGTATGTGTAATCTATATAAGAAGTTTCAAGAAAATCGTCGGAGCGATTTTTGAGAAAATCGCGAAAAAGTGAAAAACTCATTTAGTAAAGTGGTAAAGTAAACACACTTTCGGACATCCGACTTTTCCAAACTCGGAATTTCAACTACATATTTAATTCTAATTAACATTATTTAGATGACAGAATTGTCTAATAAACTGAAATAGCACTTTAGAGGAAGCCGTTACCCGATCCCTCCCCTAAAAGTATCCTTAAATGCATTTTCCCGGAGAAATGTTTCAAATAAGAGTTGTAGCTCTTTGTATGTCTAGTTCATATACCAAGTTTAAAGAAAATCGTCGGAGCCGTTTTGGAGAAAAACGCAAAAACGGAAGAAAAAACAAGTAAAGAGGTATTTCCGGTTGAGCAATTTTGACAGATGACCAACTGTCAGATGCCATGGTAATACCTAAACGGAATATCAAGTTTCAACTTTCTACGGTTTTTCGTTTTTGAGCTATGCTATTCACATACACACATAAACCATTTGCTAAAAAACACTTTTTTGGACTCAGGGGACCTTAAAACGGATATTTCCGGTGAAAACTCGATATCGAAAATTTGACACGATTATAATACTTCCTCTTAGTAGGAGTAAGAGAAAGTAAAAAAGAAATGATTTTTAGAGATAACATCTTATGGGGTTGGTTGGTAAGCAACCACGAAGTACCGCTTTATTTATGACAAGAATATTAACGGGAATTTATCATATTACTGCTGTAATAAAAATAATATAAAACGTAAAAAGCCGGTGACATTTAGTGATAACGGAGAAAGAAAAATATATAAAAACAGTAATAATAAAAAGAATATGTATGCTGTTATGTAAAACTAGACTAGTAACAGTAAAAAAAAAATAATATATAAAAAAAAATTCTTCATTAGTAAACAATCACAATGAAAAGGTAGTTAGAATGGCGGGGAGCGGGTTATTTATAAACATAAGACGGTTATAATACGTTCAATGCACTTGGCCGAGCTGGTTCTACAAGGTGAATTGTACAACTTTCACCTCAAGGACACGAATTTTTTTATTTTTATCCTTACTAGTCTGTTTTTTTACTTCCTTCCGGTTTGACATTTATGGCAAATTTCTTTTTATAGAGACAACATGGTTCTGAATAATTTTCATATTAATAATATGAAATTAAAGATGGTTTCGTAATGTTGATTGTTTAAAGCTGACTGCCTGTTTACTCGCGTTGTTTAACTTTCCCCTAATTTAAATTATTCCATACCAAGGTACTTAATATAGTTCTTATTTAAAAAGAAATCTGTCAGTATCCCATTCAAAATTCCTTTCAACTCTCAATCATTTCAGCCATCGTGACGCTTTCAACGAATTCAACAGAATCACTAGTAATAAAAAAAAAAACTGGTGTGAAACACTCATACAACTGTCTCAACAGTCTCATACAACTGTCTCCGGTTCTCAAAATTATAATTGACAAATTTTATAGTTAGTGTACCAAATTTAATGAAATTCGTCGAAATATGAAAAAACTGTTCAGTAAAAGCGCACTTCCGTGTACTAATTTTCTTGAAACTCGGAATTTTGGCCATCTCTTAATTTCTAATTAATTTCGTTTGGATGATAGAATTGTATAATCAACCATGATAGCACTTTGTAGTAAAACATAACCCCTCCCCTAAAAGTGTCCTTAAATGAATTTTTCCAGTGAAATGTTTTAAATAAAAGTTGTAGATCTATGCATGCTTAGTTCATTTAGGAAGTTTCAAGAAAATCGTTGGAACGATTTTTGAGAAAATCGCAAAAAAGTAAAAAAAAAAACTAGTAAGGTGGTACTTCCGGTTGAGGAATTTTGACAGGTAACGTACTGTCAGATCCCATTTTGATACCTAAACGGAATCTCAAGCTTCAACTTTCTACGGTTTTTCGTTTTTGAGCTATGCTGTTCACATACATACACACACGCATTGGAAGTACTGCTGGAGTTACCTCCGCTGCATCTTTTGATACAAGCGGCAGCGAGGCCTAGCACGTACAGATGAACAATGACCAGTGGAAACAGAGGAACTCCTTGGCCAAGCGTTTGGACATAATACAGAAGGTTGACCCTGGCCTTATCTTTAAGGTGGCTGGGGAAGAGTACTGTCCAACATTCTACTTTGATTACTCCTTCCAAGTGATCTTTACGTCAAAATCGGAATGTGCTAAAAGTTGAGAAAAACGAGGTCGGACTGGGAGATCCTGGTTTGCAGATGGATCCAAAATGGCCTGCGGAACTGGAGCCGGTATATACGGAGTCAAACCGGAGGTACTCATTGAGAGGCCCTTGGTTGATACTCCACGGTGTTCCAGGCTGAAGTTTATGCAATAAAGGTCTGCGCTGAGGAGAATTTACGTATAGGAATAGGGAGATATGCGTCTTTTCGGACAGCCAGGTAGCACTGAAGGCACTTGGAGCATTCAGAATCACTTCTTTCCTAGTCAGGGAGTGTAGAGACTGCCTGGAGGGGTTATCTCGTCACAACAAAGTGCGGCTGGTATGGGTGCCGGGATAGAAGGTAATGAACTAGCCGACCAACTGGCCAGGAATGGAGCGAGTACTCCTTTCTGTGGTGTTCTGGGAATAGCCAAGCGAGGGCGTCTCAAGAGAATTGACTCGGAGAGAACATAATCGTCACTGGAGGCTAAGCACTGGGGCAAAACACGGCAAAATGGTCGTGCCAGAGTGTGTAGAAGAAGAATCAGAGAGACCCTGGGTTTAGGCAGGTATCAGATTTGTCTGATAACGGGCCTGTTTACAGGGCACGGTAGGTTCAAGAAACATCTGCACAAGGTGGGATTGGTTGATTCGGAGCTCTTGTGTAGATTGTGTCAGGAGGAGGAGGAGGAGACTGCCTCTCACCTGTTGTTTGATTGCGCAATCGGCAGATTGTGGTACGAGATCTTCGGCTCGTTGAGACCGGAGGAAATCGTACTTCAAGAAGGACTGGTGGGGAAGGTCCTGGCCCTCATGAGGAGGGAGGATTCCTCTACTAGTCATTAAGGTGTTGACACAATAAGCTCAATGGGCAGGCTGCAGTGCCTTGCATAGAGTCCCCCCCCCCCGTTGTCAATCTAATATACATACATACATACATACACACACACACATATTTGCTAAAAACCACTTTTTTGTACTCAGGGAAACTCAAAACGGATATTTCCGGTGTTAACTCGATATCGAAAATTTGACACGATTACAATACTTCCTCTTACTAGGTGTAAGAGAAAGTAAAAGAAGAAAGACAATATAAACAGGATAATTTGTTTAATGCATTGTATAAAGATATAGAAAATCCCTTCAATTGGAGAAATATTCTTTGTTTTATAGACAATCCATCAGAAATAGCATTAAAAACATTTTTTTGAGGGAAGGGCACTGGACACCCACGCGGTAGTCCCGGGTTCGAGTCCAGGTGTACAGCCCTTAGATTTTTTTTCTTTCTAGGAGCCTCTACAGCTCACTGTCCGGTGATGGACATAGATGCTGACACGCCTTAAATAAAAAAAAAAAAAAATTGAATACTATTAAATACAGAAAACAACTTAGGAAGTATAGAGTACAATTGAACATGGACATTTTAACTAATTAATTAGAAACAAAAATGGCTAATACAAACGCTGAAAGTAGTTATCTAATCAGTAATCTAACAATCCAAAGACACTTAAAATTACATTCATTTCTGAACTTGGCAAATCTTCATTAAAAAATTCTATCAAAAATCTACGTCCCAACCTAATTTCTTAGCAGCAAATTTATCCGGCAAAATACTTCCTTCTAATCCTTATAGTCGTTAGCCCCGGACTAATGATGGTCATCACCAACATTCACGATTATATGTATTAATCGTGTGTGTATTTTTATTAACAGCGTATAAACTAGCTGTTCCTTTTCTAACAATCGTAAATAATCAATAAAATTTAATTAAAAAAATATATATAACTATAGTTCAAGTAATTCAAAACAGTTCCCCCAGAATTCCTAAAAAGTATAATTTTACGGAAAAACGTTTCAAATAAACATTATAAGTTTATATATTTGTATAACACATTAAAAATAAGCAAAAAAAAAGTTTGGAACAGCTTCCGACAAATTTATGCAGATTTATGTTCTCGCAGATTTATGCATACCACTGTTTTGTTTATCACAGATCTAAATTTTAAACTTTTTTTTTTATTCAGGAATTTCAAAATATTATATCTCCGTTGAAAACTCGTTTCATAAAATTGATAGGTACACAATATTTCTCCAATAGCGTAAGTCAAGGTAACTTTTAATGAAAATAATTGTCGAGAAAAACTGAGAAAAAAAAAGGAAACTCATTATTAGTAAATATACCCAATTAAACACCCAGTTAACACCCAATTAAACTAAAATATATTTATAAAACAACCAATTTATTTTATTTTGCAATAATACAATGTTGTTCGACAGTGAAATGCTCAGGATTCCGAATTAGTGTATATATAATGTAGCAGAAAACTAATTTAACTACAGAAAAGCGGAGAAGGATCTTTCTTTTGTTGTGTTTATCAATGATGGCGGCCTGCTCGATTAACCACAATGGAGCTATTTATATATAATTCTTAAAAATTGCACACTTGATAAGAAACAAACTGCCCGTCGGATAACATTAGAGGGACAAAATTTATTTTGTAAATTACTATACTTATGTTAAATAACTATTTCATAGTAATGGATTAGTGGTAGATTTTATTTTTATTTAGATCATATTGGGTAACAAAGTGAGAATGTATCAGTCACGCAGATAGAACATTCAGTCTGAAATAATCCAAGCACCAAAAAGGGTATGGCTGACAGTATAATACCAAGATCGTTGACAGCAGCGCTCTCAAGTAGCAATCACTACCAAACATCATCTATATTAATAACTTTCTTCTTTTTTTTTTTTTAATGAACTAGATAATTATCTGCAATATACACCAATAAATTAAAATATTTAAATAACTACAATCTATAAGCTAAGTAAAATTGTTCTAATAATGAAATTATATTCTAAATTTATAATCTTATATGATGCCTCCCGTCAGTGCATTGTATAGCTGTATACTATGTATGGTAAGTGTAGTTTCACGAAAGCATACTTACCTGGCGTCGAGGTTACCATGATCACTTAGGTGGTTCCTCCAGAACGAGACCTTTCCATTGCACTAGGGTCAGGTTGACTCCTGCGAATATCCCAAATGTGGATATCTCGGGCGCATTATTTTTGGTAGTGTGGACTGCGTTCGCGCTGTCCTCCTTAATTTTCCAATAATAAAATTACATAAGATTCAGATTTTTTAATTGTTATCTTTTCTTCAAACTTTGAAGTAAATTCTAAACTTCTGTAATGTGTCGAGTACTTAGAAATTTTTGGAGGGTGTGCATTTGTTCTCTTGTTTCCAAAGTTTGTATATATTTAGTAACTTGTAAATAAAAATTCTATCTATCTATCTATCTAGAAATTATTTGTTTTTTTTCTTCATGCCATTTTATACTGAGGTGTAGAATATATTGTGTGAAATATACTTTGTGAATTATAATATTTTGTGATTATAATATATTGTGTGAAATATTGTGTACGTATCAATTTTATGAAACGAGTTTTCAACGGAAATATAATATTTTGAATTCCTGAATAAAAAAAAAGTTTAAAATTTAGATCTGTGAGATAAACAAAACAGTGGTATGCATAAATCTGCGAGAACATTTATATACCCGCTATACGGTAATGCCAGAGAACATTTTGCATGACATATACTTAAGATTTTGTCGAAAGTGTTCCAAACTTTTTTTTTTTGCTTATTTTTAATGTGTTATACAAATATATAAACTTATAATGTGGAATTCTTCGGTTTACGCGGTTAAATAAAAATTGCCAACGTTTCGGTGAGTTAATTACTCGCCTTCTTCCAGGCTTCGAAGATACAAAACAATGATTTTAGTACAATTGAAAAAGTAGCCGTATGAAATATGTGAGCCATATGATAATAAGTGTCAGAGACATTTTTCGTGATAACCTGCTTCTTTTTGTGGTCATCGACCGGTTCCGGGCGTTCGCCCATCTTCAGGATGCGTTTGTCACACAGACTTGCACAAAGCAACTTCAGTTTACACACAAGTGTGTATGAATTTGAATCTGAATTTGCTCTGTGCAAATCTGTGTTATCACATTGTGTGACAAACAGATCCTGAAGATGGGCGAACGCCCGAAACCGGTCGATGCCACAAAAACAAGCAGGCTACCACGAAAAATGTCTCTGATGCTTTCCAGCTTTGCAGAACCAACCACCACAACAATATAATAAGTGTCCTTGTATAAAAAAGTGTCGAGTACCTATATTATAGAAACGTCAGTGTATAAGTAATGGCAATTTTTAAGTATTTAGAATTAAGTAATCATGGAAAAAAGCTGGGCTTATTATTTTATAACCACACCGATTATAAAAATTATAGTTGGATTAGTTATCTTAATGCACGATATATAAAGTTTATGCAAGAATTATCAACCGAAGGGCTAAGAACTATATCTAAAGTTTTGAACTCTTGGAAGAACAACAGAACGATCGACAATTGATAGTGGGTTTACTTTAAAACAGATATCTAAAAAGAGGAGAGCGTTTCATTTAGAAACATATGTTGCTTTTTTAGTTTTGAAAAAGGCTTTGATAAAGTAAACAGGAATAACTAGGATCCATAATGAAAGATTCCTCTATCCCAAAATTTGTTACCGTTATTTGGTGTTCTTGACTTATATTTTTCATTTTGGACTTCTTCGGTTAGGTCAGATTGTAAAGAAAACACAATATGTGTCTTTTAACATTCAAAATATTTATTGCCGGGACCCATTCAGTGAAAACCGAACTTAGAAAGCTCATTACAAAACCGTCACACCAAGTGCTGAGTGGGGTTTACGGCGGAGAAGGCTGGTGTGATGTTTTGCCTTTATCTGATGACAACAACAAGAGAGGCACAGTTTTTGAAGTGGCTAACATTATCGCTGGGAAATTCAAGTTCCAATAAAACACACTACTCTGCTCCAGCTTCTATCACATCATTTTTGAAACAAATTCTATCGCATACATTACAAACATGACCGATTGAAATTTTAGTAAACCACTTTTCAAATTCATAATCAGAAAACGCATATCATCTTAAAGCGATCTGGGACCATTCTTAAAGTTTAAATTATAAATTTGAATATAGTCCATTAGCTCAGTCTTAGATTGCAGAATGAATAAAACGCCTATGGGCTTGACAAGAACGTTTTTCTTAGAGACCACTTACTGCTTTCTTTGCACTTACCTATCAATTATGTTTGAAATATTTTTCAAAAATATTGAGTTTTAGATAATCTATGATCTAAGTTTAACTTTAATAGGCCATCAACAAATTTTGCAGAGCTTAGCGAGGAACCGCGAAAGAATGTAATGATTATGTATGCAATGATTCTTAATAAGAATAAACCAATCCTCTAGCTATAACGCACTCTGCAACCAGCTTAAGCATTAATTACAAATTTGAAAAAATTGTTCATTAAATTAACCCAGGATTGCAAGTAGATTATGTCGTTTATGGGTAGGACTAATTATTTTTATAAATTATTAGAAAATTATAATATGTGGACAGCGCGAACGCAGTCCACACTACCAAAAATACTGCGCCCGAGATATCCACATTTGGGATATTCACAGAAGTCAACCTGACCCAGGTGCAATGGAAAGGTCTCGTTCTGGAGGAACCACCTTAATGATCATGGTAACCTCGACGCCAGGTAAGTATGCTTTCTTCAAACTTCTCTTACCATACATAGCATACAACTATACAATGCACTGACGGGAGGCATCATATTAGATTATAAATTTAAAATGTAATTTTTTTATTAGAACAACTTTACTTACCTTATAGATTGTACTTATTATTTTAATATTGTAATTTATTGGTGTACATTGTAGGTAATTATCTAGTTCATAAAAAAAAGAAGAAAGTTATTAATGTAGATGATGTTTGGTAGTGATTGCTACTTGAGAGCGCTATAGTCGTCAAACTTAGTTCTTTACTCGGCAACCTCCTGACTGCCTGGAATACTTCAGTTTTTTATATCTATTAATTACTTTTATATTCACAACGGAAATATTCTAATAATGTGACTCAATTTTACGACTTCCTCTTAGCCCAGTTAATGCAATTTGATGGAGATCTTGAAAAGGAGCTTCAAGATTAAAATTCTTTTCAAGTGTATTACTTATACTGTAAATATATTTTTATAGTTAATTAAACTTATTTGAAGCATGATTACTATCAATTGTATAATTACTTATTCAATACACTTAAGTTGAGATCCTTAAATTAATAAACTTTTATTAACTATATTTATTATTTACAGTTTATTTCTTATTTACAATTATTTTATGTATATCAATTCATAGTTCCCTGATGACGACTGAAGTTCTCTAGGCGAATGCTAGAGAAAAAATAAAACCGTAAAATTCAAGGGTTATTTCATAAATGTCCTTAATAACAATATATAAATATCTTATTACTTTCTCTTATTGCTAGTAAGAGGAAGTATTGCCATCGAGCCATGTTTTCTAAATTTTGTTTTCACCAGAAGTACATATTATTTGGGGTATCTTGAAAACGAAAAAATGTCTTTAGTGAATGGTCTATGTGTGTGTGTGCGTGTGTGGGTGCATGTAAGTAAAAACGAATAATCATCATAGGAAAGTTAAAATTGATATTCCGTTTAGGTAGGCCGATCGCATATGTCAGGAAGGTTTGCGCAAAATCTTTCAGGCGGAACAACTCGAGTCTTCAAGTTATTCTTAGAGACCACCTACTGCTTTCTTTGCACTTACCTATCAATTATCTTTGATATATTTTTCAAAAATATTGATTTTTAGATAAGCTATTATATCTAAGCTTTACTTAGACACTTACTTAGACTTAGGACATATACAAATTTTGCAGTGCTTAGCTTGGAACCGTTAAAGAATGTAGACTTATATAGTATGCAATTATTCTTAATAATAAACCAATCCTCTATCTATAACGCAGTCTGCAACCAACTTAAAGTTTAAATTACAAATTTGAAAAAATTGTTCATTAAATTAACCCATGTGTGCATGAAGATTATGTCATTTATGGGTTTGACTAATTATTTTTATAAATTATAATAAGTGGACAGCGCGAACGCAGTCCACACTACCAAAAATAATGCGCCCGAGATATCCACATTTGGGATATTCGCAGATGTCAACCTGACCCTAGTGCAATGGAAAGGTCTCAGTCTGGAGGAACCACCTTAATGATCATGGTAACCTCGACGCCAGGTAAGTATGCTTTCTTCCAACCAACCTTACCATACATAGTAAACAGCTACACAATGCACTGACGGGAGGCATTATATAAGATTATAAATTTAGAATATAATTTCCTTATTAGAACAATTTTACTTAGTTTATAGATTTTAGTTATTATTTAAATATTTTAATTAAATGGTGTATGTTGTAGATAATTATCCTAGTTAATATAAAAAAAAAGAAAGTTATTAATATAGATGATGTTTGGTAGTGATTGCTACTTGAGAGCGCTACAGTCGCTAAACTTGGTTCTTTATTCGGCCACCTCCTGACTGCCTGAAATATTTAAGTCTGAACTTTTAACTCCACAATAGAATTATTCTAATAATGTTACTCAATATGAATAAAATCAAAGATCTGGTGTGAAACATATACACGTTTTTCTCTCACTGCAGTTAATACAATTTAATAGAGATCTTGAAAAGGTGCTTCAAGATTAATTTTTTCTAATTATATGTTTGTAAATCTTTTTTTTTTAGTTTCTATGTAGCTTAAAAAAAAAAAATTATTGTATAGTTATGTAATAACGTTTTTGATGAACATGTACTGTATTTATATGCTGCAAGCAGTAGAAAAAAAATCTAATGTAAAACCTCACACAAGTTTTCTCTTACTCCTCTATTAATAAAAATTACAAATTTTCTTTTTACTGCAAATTTTGTCCATTTTCCCTAACATAAATTTAGAGGGATAGACAAGTACCAACCTACCAACCCAAGCAGGAAGGAAAGTGAAGAACGCGTCAATAACTTAGAACCAATTCTCATATATTTGAGTTTAATGCCACAAATTCCAAATCCGCAAATTATCTAAAATTCAATTTTTTTCTAATGTTTCAAATTAAAGTAATTGGTTTACATCTGTGCGTTAAGCATTCCAAGTTTAAAAAAAAAATCTGCTGTAAAACACTCACACACAACTTTCTCTTACTCCAATTTTCAAAATTGTAATTGACAAACATTATAAGTTAGTATACCAAATTTAATGAAATTCGACGGTGTTCGTCGAAATTCGGCGAAAACTGAAAAAAAACTGTTCAGTAAAAGCGCATTTCTGGTTTTCTAATTGTCTTGAAACTCGGAATTTCGTCCATATATTAATTTTCAATTAATTTTGTTTGGATAATAGAATTGTATAATCAACTATGATGCACTTTAGAGAAAAAAACATTACCCCACCCGTCCCTTAAAAGCCCCCCCCCCCTTAAATAACTTTACCAGGAGAAATGATTCAAAATAAAAATTGTAGCTGTTTATATGTGTAATTCAAATTCCAAGTTTAAAGAAAATCGTTGGTGCCATTTTCGAAAAAATACCAGAAATCTGAAAAATACATTTCAATAAAAACGCACTTCTTGGTCATCTTATTTCTTCAAACTCAGAATTTCAACAACACATTTAATTCTGATTAATATTATTTGGATGACTGAATTTGTATAGTAGACTTAAATAGCACTTTAGAGGAAAACCTTACCCCCCTCCCCCCAAATGCCTTGATATGAATTTCCCAGAGAAGATTTGAATAAAAGTTCTAGATTTTTGTATGTTTAGTTGATATCACAAGTTTGAAGAAAATCGTCGGAGCCATTTTTGAGAAAATTGCAAAAATGTGAAAAAACTATTAAGTAAAGTATTTTGTATTTACTAAAACCAATAAAGACTGAATTATTCCAGGCAGTCAGGAGGTGGCCGAGTAAAGAACTAAGTTTGACGACTATAGCGCTCTCAAGTAGCCATCACTACCGAACATCATCTATATTAATAACTTTTTTTTTTTTTTTTAATGAACTAGATAATTACCTACAATGTACACCAATAAATTACAATATTAAAATAATAAGTGCAATCTACAAGGTAAGTAAAGTTGTTCTTATAATAAAATTATATTTTAAATTTATAATCTAATATGATGCCTCCCGTCAGTGCATTGTATAGCTGTATGCTATGTATGGTAAGTGAAGTTTGAAGAAAGCATACTTACCTGGCGTCGAGGTTACCATGATCATTAAGGTGGTTCCTCCAGAACGAGGCCTTTCCATTGCACTTAGGTCAGGTTGACTTCTGTGAATATCCCAAATGTGGATATCTCGGGCGCATTATTTTTGGTAGTGTGGACTGCGTTCGCGCTGTCCTCTTATTACAATGGAAGCAATAAATGGTCTCAGCAACAATGGAAGTTAATAAATACACAATATTGCACTTTTATAGAAGTAACAATTGTGTGTCAGATACACAAAATTATTTTTGTGATTTACTATTTAACATACGTAGTTTTACTTGCAATAATATAATATTGTTGGACAGCGAATTTGAAATGCTCAGGGTAAACTATAATCCCCAAATTTTGTTGAAAAAGCCTTGGTTTTAGGGTATGGCTTTGGCCTCTAGGAAAGTGATGGTAATTATAAATCGTCTCTTGTCTGATCATGCAGTTTGCATGGCATATCTTTACAGAATAGAAGCAGATCAGATCTGGCGAAGAGTGTAATGAGGTGGAAAGTCTAGAACATATAATAATGATAAGCACTAAATACAAGGATGCGCGAACTACGTTTTTCGATGGACTGTATAAAGAACTGTATTACATACGTATGATTAGCAGCCCTGTAATCGCATCGGTACAATTGTTAATTGTTTTTGTAGAGGCAGTAAAAATTGAATTTAGACCATTACTTAGCTTGTCAGTTACACGTTTAAATTATTAGCTGGCTGAAAGGGTTAAACCAATGCTATTACAAAACAAAACAAAAAATGGTAAAAATAAATTTGCTACTTGTATTTATGTATTCTATTTTAACTGAGTGTAACCAATAATGAATTTTCTTAGGATAGAAACCATCATTTTTTTTTTAACGTGGCATATTTGTCAACCAAAAATATTTAAGCGGGGCTATGGGTCGTGCTAATGTCAAACAAAAACAGCAACAAAAAAAATTAAATTATTCATATATTTGTATTTATTTTCTATGTATAAGTAACCTTTCATTTATGACGTAATGTTTATTACCTTATATTATTTATTCATTTATTTCTTTTTCTCAGTTATTTGTGTATTATGTCGCAGCTTTTTTTTTTTTTGGCCAACAAATTGTAAATTTGAGTGCAAATAAATATATAAATAAATAAATAATAATAATAATATTTAAAACTCTTAATTTTGAAATTCATATTACGAACTTTATCAAATTCATATATACGAACTTTATCAAAACTTTGATAAAAAAAAACAACTTAAAATAATTTAGAACATTCAAAACAGTAAAAAGATTTATATTTGAACAATAAATCTTAATCTATTTCATGCTTAACTCTTTCATCAGGTTTTATCCAAGTCCATTTCTTAATTTTCCTTTCTTTTTTGTGGAAAAAGTATTTATTACTTGAAGTTATTACTTTGATAGAAATATAATAAAGCCCATACGCTCTCGTTCTTTTGCTGTAAGACACCATCATATTATTTTCATGGTCTACATTCTATCCTATTTGGCTAATAAATATTAGAAGGTTACGTGCATTTATTACTTTTTTTAAGGTGTTTAATAGTTTCGATTAAATATTTGTAAATTTTTTGCATTTCATCTTCCTGGGAAACAGCTAAATGTGCATAATTATGTATTAATGTTAATAAAGTGCTGTTTTTATTGGTAATTTTTAATTACAAATTCCTGGTATGTAATATCTTTGAAACACAAGATAAAGTGGCGCTTCATGTTATGATTTTCAAATAAAACCAATTCCTCTATTTTTCAATTTGCTCCACAAACTGATAGAAAATAAATCTACAGTTTGTGTTTCTAATTATGCTTTTGTGTCTTCTTCTAATGCAGGTAATCCCAGTATGTCAAAGTTCTTTCTTTAATGGTCATTTCCAAATCTTCAATAAACGTTCTACTGATTTTAGAATTCCTACACAAAATTTTTTAATTTGCTATCTTTATATACGTATTATTAATTTACTTTTTTTTCTTTAAATGTTTTGATTTGAGGTTATTATTTTGTATTATGTATTATTTTCTTGATATTTCAGGAATTTAGTGTCTAAATCACCTTCGATGATTTGTTCTGGGGGTGAGCGTTTCGAGATACCAGTTCAATAGTCATCTTTCTTCGATAAAATTTATTTAAGGGGTGTTCTGGGAAAGAGATGCCGTTAGCCTTTCCTCTAAAGTGCCATTTAAGTATTATAAGAGTTTATAATAATAATAATAATAATTTTATTGTCAGATATTTACATATTTACAATGTTAAGTGTACCAGATTTTCATCTTTACCACTTCACCAAATTCTCTATCACATAATTAATGATTCACATTGTGGTGCTGGGAAAAATAAGAGTTTATCATCTCTAAAATATTAGTAAGAATGTAGCCAAAATTTCAATTTTGAAGAACATCGGTTTCCTGGAAATATGACTTTTATATTATATTTCGGATGCATGAATATGTATGAATCAATTTTTTTTTTTTTTTTTTACGCCATTTGGAAGGCTTTCTCAGCCATTATGTATCTAGCAGTCCAGTATATTGCGCAGTATAAATGAAATTGTCTAAAGAGAAAGTCATCTGTGGTTTCACACCAGATTTTTCGTGTTAACTTTTTTAAATTGAGTTTATATCGGAAAGGAACGTGGTATATTGGGTATTAAACTTAAGGATCTTATCAGGTTATCAGGTGTGGAGCTATAAGGAGCAGAACTAATGTGAAAGATATTGAGATTAAGATTAAAAAAGCTTATTGGCAGTGGGCTAGACTCCTAGCTAGAACTAATGATAACAGGTGGTGTAAATTAGTTACCGTATGGAAACCTTATTTCAGTCGAAGGAAAAGAGGGCGACAGAAGAAAAGATGGACGGATGAGTTGGTGAAACATGCATGTTCATCATGGATTAAAAAAAGCACAAGACAGGGAAGAATGGTACAGAATGGGAGAGGTCTATGCTCTGTTAGGGCCTGGTTTTAGTGAATAGTGATGGTTGTACGCATAATTTAAATTCTTTCTTTTTTTTTTAGTTTGTGAAGAAGATGTGTGTTGTTTTATGTTCTTTATATATCGCTGTAATCTAAAACCAAATAAAGGCTATTATTGTTATTATTATTATTATTATTATTATTATATCGGAAATACTTGTTTTGAGGTCATCTGAATCCAAGAAGTGGTTTTTAGAAATGGGTCTGTTGGTGGATGTTTGTTGTGTGTGTGTGTGTGTATGTTGTCAACATATTATTATTATTAGTCTGTGCGAGGAGACCAAACCCAACGCTATTGGAAGCCCCTACTGGGCTTTCATTTAAGGGGGTATGGGGAAGGAATATTATGCATTGCTCAAAAAAATCGTTTTAGTAAGTTTAGATTCTTCTTTTCGTAGATCATTGAAGTAACAAAGTAAAAATTCGGCATGAAACACTCAAACGACTGCCACTTACTGCAACTAACCTATGCAGGTAACTAACAATGTTTACTAAAGTTTAGTTGGCTGTCCATAAAAATAGGTGGTAGGATTACAGGGCAGCCCCCACTGCCTCAAAACAAAGCTAAATAAAAAAAAATAAAAAATAAAAAATAAAAATCTAATAAACCCGTTAAAAATCAACATTTTCGAAAAAAGTAACAAATAAACGGAATCGGTTTATATCTGTGCAATTAGTATTCCAAGTTTTAAGGAAATCGTAATAGTTTTCGAGAAAATTCCCCCCAAAAAACTCAAAAATCTATTCTTTAAAGTCGCACTTTACGGTTTACGGATTCACTTCGGATTTAGAAGTTTAGCAATCCTTCTAATGTAGATTACTATTATGTAGGTATTAATATCATACATAGTACTGAAGTGGTACTTAGAGGAAACGCTACTGTTCTCCCAGAACCGCCAAAAATCAATTTTTCCAGGAAAATGTTTAAAAATAAAAGTGATAGATATTTATGTCTGTAGATAGTATACGTAGTTTAAAGAAAATCTTTGGAGCCATTTTTGAAAAATCGCGAAAAACTGAAAAACAAAAAAAAATATCAGTAACGCAATGCTTTTGGTGGGTGGATTTTGTCCGAAACTTTCACGACACATGCGTTGGTAGTTCCTAGCCGGAATACTAAGTTTCAACTTCATTTCAACTTATATTGTTCACACACACAAGCGCACACAGAACTTTCGCAAACAACATTTATTTCTTATTCAGGAGATAGCAGAACATGAATTTCAGATAAAATCTCAATTTCAAAAAAATCTTGCCATCTTCAGGGCTACGAAGATACAAAACATAGTTTTCAGTACAATTGAGAAAGTTGTCTTGAGTTCTTGTATAAAAAAGTGTCGAGCACATATATAAAAAAAGTCAGTATAGTATTTAGAATTAAGTAATCATGGAAAAAAACTGGGCTAATTATTTATATAATCACACCGATTGTTAAAAATATAGATATATTAGTTTTCTTAATGCAAGATAATGTGTAATGTTTATGCTAGAATTATCAACCGAAGCGCTAAGAACTATATCTAAAGTTTTGAACTCTTGGAAGAACAACAGAACGATCGACAATTGATAGTGGGTTTACTTTAAAACAGATATCTAAAAAGAGGAGAGCGTTTAATTTAGGAACACATATTGCTTTTTTAGTTTTGAAAAAGCCTTTGATAAAGTAAACAGGAATAACTAGGGTCCATAATGTAAGATTCTTCTAGCCCAAAATTTGTTACCGCAATTTAGTTGTGTTTGACCTATATTTTTCATTTCGGTTAGGTCAGATTGCATAAAGAAAACACAATATGTGTCTTTTAACATTAAAAATGTTTATTTCCGTGACCTATTCAGTGAAAATCGAACGCAGAAAGCGCATACAAAACCGTCAAACCAATTATTGAGTGGGGTTTACGGCGGAGAAGATTGGTGTGGTGTTTGGCCTTTATCTGATGACAACCACAAGAGTGGCACAGATTATGAAGTGGCTAACATTATCGCTGGGAAATTCGAGTTCTAATAAAACACAATACTCTGCTCCAGCTTCTATCACATCATTTTTTGAAACAAATTCTATCGCATAAGTACATTACAAATATGACCAAATGAAATTTTAGTAAACCTCTTTAAAAATTCATAATCAGAAAAACGCATATTACCTTAAAGCGATCTGGGCCCATTCTCAAAGTTTAAATTCCAAATTTGGAAATAGTCCATTAGATCAGCCTCAGATTGCAGAAAGAAAAAAAAACGCCTATGGGTTTGATAAGAACTTTTTGTATTCTAATAAGAGGACAGCGCGAACGCAGTCCACACTACCAAAAATAATGCGCCCGAGATATCCACATTTGGGATATTCACAGAAGTCAATCTGACCTAAGTGCAATGGAAAGGCCTCTTTCTGGAGGAACCACCTTAATGATCATGGTAACCTCGACGCCAGGTAAGTATGCTTTCTTCAAACTTCACTTACCATACATAGCATAAGCTATACAATGCACTGACGGGAGGCATCATATTAGATTATAAATTTAAAATATAATTTTATTATTAGAACAACTTTACTTACCTTATAGATTGCACTTATTATTTTAATATTGTAATTTATTAGTGTATATTGTAGATAATTATCTAGTTCATTAAAAAAAAAGAAGAAAGTTATTAATATAGATGATGTTCGGTAGTGATGGCTACTTGAGAGCGCTGTAGTCTTCAAACTTAGTTCTTTACTCGGCCACCTCCAGACTGCCTGGAATACATCAGTCTTTTATATCTATTAATTACTTTTATATCCATAATGGAAATATTCTAATAATGTTACTCAATTTTACACATACAGGACTTCCTCTTAGCCCAGTTAATGCAATTTAATCGAGATCTTGAAAAGGAGCTTCAAGATTAAATTATTTTCAAGTGTATATACCGTAAATATATTTCTATAGTTAATTAACCTTATTTGAAGCATGATTACTATCAATTGTATAATTACTTATTCAATACACTTAAGTTAAGATCCTTAAATTAATTAACTTTTATTAACTATATTAATTATTTACAGTTTATTTCTTTATTGACTATTATTTTACGTGTATCAATTCATAGTTTCCTGGTGACGACTGCAGTTCTTTGGGCGAAAGCTAGGAAGAAAAATAAAACCGTATAATTCAAGGGTTATTTCATCAATATCCTTAAAACAATATATAAATATCGTATTACTTCCTCTTATTGCTAGTAAGAGGAAGTATTGCCATCGAGCCATGTTTTCTAAATTTTGTTTTCACCATAAGTACATATCATTTGGGGTATCTTGAAAACGAAAAAATGTCTTTAGTGAATGGTCTATGTGTGTGTGTGGGTGCATGTAAGTAAAAACGAATAATCATCATAGGAAAGTCAAAATTGATATTCCGTTTAGGTAGGACGATTGCATATATCAGGAAGGTTTGCGCAAAATCTTTCAAGCGGCACTGCCCGAGTCTTCACGTTATTCTTAGTGACCACTTACTGCTTTCTTTGCACTTAACTATCAATTATCTTTAAAATATTTTTCAAAAATATTGAGTTTTAGATAATCTATGATCTAAATTTAATTTTAATAGGACATAAACAAATTTTGCAGAGCTCAGCGAGGAACCGCTATACAATGTAGTCTTATATAGAATGCACTGATTCCTAATAACAATAAACCAATCCTCTATCTATAACGCCGTCTGCAACCAGCTTAAAGTTTAAATTACAAATTTGAAAAATTGTTCATTAAATTAACCCAGGATTGCAAGTTGATTATGTCGTTTATGGGTTTGACTAATTATTTTTTATAAATTATAATAAGTGGACAGCGCGAACGCAGTCCACACTACCAAAAATAATGCGCCCGAGATATCCACATTTGGGATATTCGCAGATGTCAACCTAACCCTAGTGCAATGGAAAGGTCTCAGTCTGGAGGAACCACCTTAATGATCATGGTAACCTCGACGCCAGGTAAGTATGCTTTCTTCCAACCAACCTTACCATACATAGTAAACAGCTACACAATGCACTGTCGGGAGGCATTATATAAGATTATAAATTTAGAATATAATTTCCTTATTAGAACAATTTTACTTAGTTTATAGATTGTAGTTATTATTTAAATATTTTAATTGAATGGTGTACATTGTAGGTAATTATCCTAGTTAATATAAAAAAAAAAAGGAAAGTTATTAATATAGATGATGTTTGGTAGTGATTGCTACTTGAGAGCGCTACAGTCGCTAATCTTGGTTCTTTATTCGGCCACCTCCTGACTGCCAGAAATATTTAAGTCTGAACTTTTAACGCCATAATGGAATTATTCTAATAATGCTCTCAATATGAATAAAATCAAAGATCTGGTGTGAAACATATACACGTTTTTTTCTTTCTGCAGTTAATACAATTTAATGAGATCTTGAAAAGGTGCTTCAAGATTAATTCTTTTCTAATTATATGTTTGTATATCTTGTTATTTCTTTAGTTTCTGTGTAGCTTAAAAAAAAAAAAAAATATATTGTATAGTTATTTAATAACGTTTCTGAAGAACATGTACTGTATTTATATGCTGCAAGCAGTAGAAAAAAATCTAATATAAAACACACAAGTTTTCCATTACCAAAATAAATAATAAATAGTAACAGTAGTAAATAGTAAGTAATAAATAGTATTCCCTCGTTTAAAGAAAACGTTATACCTAGTCGTTTTCCAGAAAATTCGAAAAAGCTCGAAAATCTATTACATTATACTGAGGTGGTGCTTTAGAGGAAAGCATAAATGCCACTCTTCTCCATGAACCTCAAAAAATCAATTTTTCCAGGAAAATGTTGTTTAAAATAAAAGTGATAGGTATTTATGTCTGTATATAGTATACGTAGTTTAAAGAAAATCGTTAAAGTCGTTTTTGAGAAAATCACGAAAAATAAAAAAAAAATTAGTAACGCAATGGTTTTGGTTGTTGGATTTTGTCTGAAACCTTCATGTCAGATGCATTGGTTTCAACTTCCTGTGATTTTTTTTTTTTTCCAGATATATCGTTCACACACATACAGAACTTTCGCAAAAAAATATTTTTTCATATTAAGGAGATAGCAAAACATGAATTTGAGATGAAATCTTAATTACAAAACTTTGACGCGATCGTAATACTTCCTCTTACTAGAGATAAGAGAAAGTAAAGTTATATGTTTGAAGAAAAGTAGTCCATTAAAACTATGTAAGTCCTCCATATGCAAATTTTGGAGGCCCGACAGTTGGTTTGGCCATGTTTTATAGAATGGAGAATAAGGCACAAGGCTAAACAAATGCTCGATGCCCAGACCCACTGGCAAGAAAGCAAGAGGTAGACCTCGACTTATGCACGAAGAATATATTGAAAGACTCGGCCAGGGCAAGAGGGGATTCTCGTACGGGGATGAGAAGGTTGGCACGGGGGACTGATAGAAGGGCTGGATTGGGGCTGCTTCTTCACACCTCACGCCACATACGAGATAAGGAAAGAAGGTGATGAAGAAGAATCACTATGTAAATTGCAGTAATGTTAAGTCGTGTGTATTTTACTTCATACAAGATTTTACTTTCGTTTTTGTAATATCGATTATTTTTTGTTGTTGATAATATCGATCTTTGTCAAACTTATAAAACAAATTTCATTCATTTAAGAAGTACTACTAAATGAAGCCAATCTTTTTGGAATGCAATGTTTTTAGTGTTTATGTTTTCAACTTTTAAATAATTAAAATGGCAACATTCTCATGCAGATCTACAGAACTATTTCCTGATTAAGCAACTGCTATTAAATTGTCAAAGAAAAAAATAAAAGAAACAATGGACTAAGTCCCCCCCACCAATTAGATCGTATACACTTTCTGTTTAGGAAGGAATTTTTATTTTGTTAAATGATAAGGCCAGACTTTCACCGTTCGAAATCCCCTTGTCTACACTTAACTAAAATGGTCGGCATTTTTTAATTCTTCTTCTTATTTGAAATCAGTGGATAATCACCCCGGCTGTCTTACATGCTACCAAAAAAGACAAGCTAATAAAAAAACTAGTTTTCAACAGCTAATCTTCTTGTTTATAAATTCCTTGATATATTAAATTGAAAGGCTGTTAAACCTTAAATATATAAATAAATGATAATCTAATTCAAATAATTTATTTTTTTAAGGTTTATTATTATTTTGACATAAGAAGTGTTTATAATGAAGCAGATCTATGTTATAGCTCAATGAATTACGTCACATTTTGAAATCTGATCGACACTAAACAACCGAATATCTTTATAATTTTCGTTTTATTATTATTTACGTTTAGGTTAGTAAAATCAGTTCTCATAAATAAAATAATACAATAATATAATAAAATAAACGTTTGATGTTTTCCACAAATACGTGTTTTTTTACTCTTTTTTTTTACCCCTAATTAAGTGCGATAGTGCCAGATTTTCGAAATTGACTATTCACCGGAAATATATGTTTCTAAGTCCTCAATATAGGAAAAAATTGTTTTTAGCAAATGTGGTCTGCGTTTGCTTGATGAAAATATATATTAAAAAGGAAAATTCATAGAAAGCTGAGATTTGGTATTCAGTTAAGATATTACAACCATTTGACATGAAGGTTTCGGGCAAAATCCATCCATCAACGGAAAGTGCAACTTTCAGTTCTTTGCGATTTTGTCAAAAACAACTTCAACGATTTACTCGAAACTTTGTATACCATCTACATACATAAATATCTATATAACTTTTATAGATATTTAACTTTTTATTAACTTTTGAAACATTTACCCAGGAAAGTTGATTTATTAGGGTTTCTGAGGGAACAGTAGCGTTATGCTTTCCTCTAAAATGGCACTTTAATTGCAATACATGGTTTTACCACCTATATAATATTAATTATATTAGAAGCATTGGTAGAAATTCAAATTTTAAGAAAATCAGTGAATCGATATTGTGACATTACAGAATAGATTTTTGAGTTTTGTTTCTTTTAGATTTCTCTAAAACGGCTTCAACGATTTTCTTTAACCTTGAAATGTCTTGCTTGAAATTTGAAAAAAAAAATTGAAACTGCAGAAATACAAATAAAAAAAAAAAAAATCTGGTGTGAAATACGCACACATACTTCCTCTTTTACTCCTGTTCTCAAAATTATAATTGACAAATGGTTATAGTCTGTGTACCAAATTTCACGTAATTCATCGAAAACTGAAACAAACTGTTCAGTAAAAGTGCACTTCCGGCTTACTAATTTTCTTAAAACTTGAAAATTTTGGCCATCTATTTATTTCTAATTAATTTTGTTTGGATGATAAGAATTGTATAATCAACTATTATAGTACTTTAGAGCAAAACATAACACCACCCCTCCCCTGTTTTTAGCAAATAGTCTGTGTGTGTGTGTGTGTATGTGAGTATGTGAACAAAAAATATTTCAAAAACGAAAAGTTGTAGAAAGCTTAAACTTGTTATTCCGTCAATAATCCATCAACCGACAGTGTGACTTTATTCAATGATTTTTTCCACTTTTGTGCGATTTTTCTAAAATGGCTCCAATAATTTTCTTCAAACTTTATATACTATCTATACACATAATTACCTATCACTTGTATTTGAAACATTTCTCCAGGAAATCTGATTTTTGGTGGGTTCTGGGAGAATAGCATCATCGTTAAGCTTTCTTCTAATACTTTAGATGAAAGTGGTCCTCCACTTTGGTATAGTTTACAATATATGGTTCTATCACCTGCATAATATTGAAGTATTGTAGAATTCCAGTTTATGAAAATCAGTTAGCCGAAAGAGTTACTTTACAGAACAGCTTTTTGAATTTTTCTTTGGAATTTTCTCGAAAACAACTGTAGAAATTTTCTTTAAACTAAAAGTGATAAACCAATCATTTGTATTTGGAGTATTTTTCCGAATAAAATTCATTTTAGAGGGTTTCCTGGGTCCTCATATATTATGTTCAAATTTAAACAATCGCCACAAGGTTTGTTGATTGGGTCAAAATTGGTTGCAACACAGACCAGATATATATAATATGTAGCGGGGGCTACCACCGAATAAATAACTGCTTGAAAATTAATGGAAGAATCGATTATTCATGTCCAGTTACAACTGCCTATGCCCTAAAGGGGACAGAGACGTTTTTATAAAATGGCTGCCTAGAGTGTTCAGGGCGTGTGCTCTATAGTTTTTTTCGAAATAGGTTGTACAAAAGACATTTTGTAAATTTGAGGGGGCACTAGTTTAAATTATAAGGTAAGTGAGCTCGCTATGTTTCAATAATTAAACTGTCTAGTTAAGAAATTTATATATTACAGAAAGTCAAAATACTAAGTGACATGTAACTTTTTGTAACAATAAACGAATATCAATTATCAATAAAAGTATCAATTTTTTATTACCATAAACCATTAAATATATCTATAACCCCTACCACCTTTTTTTATGACAAGCTCAACTAAAAGTTTATAAATATTGTAATTCTAATGAAACTTTTGTCAATCAAATTTTATAATTACTGTAAAAGGAAGTTGCATGAGTGTTTCACACCAGATTTTTTTTTTTCTTCTTCTTTTCAGGTCACTTTCTAAGAATATTGGTGAGAAAATTTTTATCTTCGTTAAGTTGGTCAGTGATTAAACAACAGCTAAGCACATATGCCATCTTGTCTTTCCCAATAATCTAGTATGATGTAATAGATAATTTAAATTACCATTATCCCTTGTTGCACTTTGCACTTATGTCACTTTGCAAGTTAGTCAAAATTAATAATAAAATTATTTTATAAATATGAAGAAATCCATAAGAGGGAAAGATATTTAAAAGATCACAATCACCATGATCACAACCATAAAGATCACTTCCTTTTGTTGTAGGCGACGTAAAAGAGGCGTACAATTACTTGGAAGTTTAAGTACATGTTAGTTAACCGACCATAACTGACAAATGCCGTTACATACTTATCTGTAATAACTTTATTTAATGTTGATTTTAAGGAAAAAATCTATGTGAAACAATTACACGACATTCTCTTACTGCAAACAATATAAATTTTCTTTAAACTTGAAATTTCCAAACAACTACATTAACATAAACAGTGATTGACCATATTACAAAAATATTTGAAATTTAATGTCATAGTTTCTTTCCTCAGAGCTCCGTGAAATCAATTCTTCTGGACAAATTATTTCAAATAAAAGGATACATTTATATCTCTGTGCAATTAGCAAACCAAGTTAAAGAAAATCATTGTAGTATTGTAATCATTTTCGAGAAAAATCTCCCCCCCCCCTAAATCTCAAAAATACAATTCTGGTCGATAGATTTTTCTTCGACTTTAGGATATTAGCAATCCTACTAATATTATGTAAGTGGTGGAACATATACTGTAATGCAGTCGTATTTTAGAGGTAAATTTAACGTAAACTGCTCCCGCCAGAAACCGCAGGAAAAAAAATTATTTTAACAAAAGAGATAGTTGTATTTGCCTCTAGTATAATAGACAAAAATTAAAGAAAATCGTTGGAGCCGTTTTTGAAAAAAAAATCGCAAGAAAGTAGAAAAATCATTTAGTAAAGTTTCCGCATTTCCAGTGATGGATTTTAATTGCAACATTCGTATCAGATGCTGTGCTGGTACCTAAACAGAATACCAAGTACTAAGCTTTTTGCAATTTTTCGTTTTTAAAATATTTTATTCGTTCACACTCAACACATGGGGCGGGTGTTGGTGTAGTGGTTATAAACGTGGACTTTCAAGTGGGAGGTCCCCAGTTCGAGTCCTGCGTATATCTACTAAATTTTATATTCGTTAAAAAATGTTAATAGTAAAGTAGGTGCTTCTGCCCCCATCCACCAAATCTAATTTGGTAGTTGGACGTTAAGCTCCCTGAAAAAATAGGCATTCCTGATTACTTCACAAAAACATAAACATATTCACCACTACATATTCCTACTCAGAGAAACTGGAAAATGCACATTCAGAATGGGGTTTGGTGGTAAGCAAGTCGTAAACGCAGTATGTGGAGGGTAGGGAAATCCTCCTCTTCGAATTTCAGAGTAGATGACTGGGATATGGAGTAGCGAATAGTAACTGTGTGCTGGATTTTGGTTATCGGGAATTAGTAGGCTCCATACGGCGAAAAAGATAATGGAGATAGGATCAGTTTTCAGATTTTGTTACACTCGGCGCTTTTGAGTGAGTTGAAAGTTTGTAGAATTAGAAGAGGTCATATCATGTCCTCGTAGAATGTGCAATCCTTTATGCTGCTGAGAAGTGGAGTACTACCAAGTAAGTAGTCGCTATTAAGTATGCTTCTGTAATTTCAAGACCAAACTGCAAGAACGACATTTCTGAACGCGAAGCTCTGACAAATAGAGAACAACCGAGAGAATTCAACAGGTTTTCTTGCACTGCTTTTAATTTTAATAACTCTGAAGATTAGAAGATTGAGAGCTAATTTACCGTTTTTGAAGAAGTTACTGAATAGAGAAATTGATGTCCGGAGTTATTAGCTAATCATTCTTTTTCATGAGTTATCTCGGAGTTTAGGCGGACATATTTTATGTCTATATTATTTCTATTATTGTTGCACTAACATTAACCATATTGACCCTAGACATTATGGTAAATCCCTTGTCTTTTTAGGGCACATCTATTAATTTTACATACAAATTTCTCAGAATTGATGTTTTTTAGCATTTTTTTTTCTTTTAATTATGAGTTTGTAAAAATTTTGGGTCAACAAAGATTACACGGTTAATCTAAAATATGCCAAGTCATCGTATCGCAGTTTATCTTAAAATAAAACTTGAAATGAAAATGAAATGTTATCTACCTAGTATGACTTTCTTTTCTTAATAAGGCCTACATCCTCCAACAGAGAGCTCAGCTTCAGTAAACAGTTTCAATATAAATACCATTGTATTAAATAAAAGTTTTATTCAGGCAATTAGTTAGTTAAATAAATAAATAGCAATAAAACTTTCTCCAAATTAGGGGAAAGCTAATTTTTAGTATTTAGAAAAGATGAATGCAATATTGCAAACAAATTTTCTTATATTACCAAAAAACTTATTATAATTTCTAAAAGAAAATAAGAAATATTTTCTGATACTTTTCATTAACTTAATAATACTTCTCATTTCAACATCATCACTTTGGTGATATCATACAATTTTTGTAGTAAATACACTACAAATGTAATATAAAATTCCTTTAATTCACTAGTTACATAATATTGTCTACTCGCTTATAAAATATAGTTCCCAGAATCTTTGAGATTGAAAAGTAAATAAATAAAGTAATAACATGTGTGAGACAGGATAGGATTTATAAACTAGTCTTTAAATTGACTTCCGATTGAAGGTCTAAATGTTCTATATGAAAATTGGCAGATAATATTTAGACATATTGAAGAGCAGGTTCTTATTGTTGAAAACATAAATAAAACCAACCATCGAGCCGAGATATTTCCCCTCACTCCTTTGATATAAAAGACACTTTTAAATAAATATGAATAGTATTAAAAAGCATTAATAAATTATTTAGTTATATTAGTTTAAAATTGTTTGCACAGACGTACTGGGCTGTGGGTTCGACACCCCTGATATGTAGAGAAGAATCCCCAACGTATAATTATGAAGTACCCAAACAAGGAAACAAATATTATGTTTAATAGGGAAGGGAATAACGTACTGGACTCCCATGCGGAGCCCCGGGTTCGAGTCCATCTGTGCTGCCCTTAGATTTTTTTTTCTCCCTAGGAGCCTCTACAACTCACTGTTCGATGATGGACAGTGTTGTCTGTATCGAGAGAACACTGTCCGGAGGCCGGAAGTGTACTGAGAAGGCTCCGGGCGCCAATGACCAATAGATGTTGATGCGCCTTAAAAAAAAATAAAAATCTGTTTTTCAAATTGTCAGCCCTTAAAATTAAGTAAAGCAACAAAGAATTCTTTTTCTTCAAAAACTCCTCTGGCCCATTGCCGTACAAACATCTCATCTCATTCAAAAAAAATTATGCTTAATACATTGCACAAGTAGTTCGCTGCCCCTTTATGATATGATGATATTCTATTTTTCCATAAAACTGAGAAACAATCCCATAGTAAGGGAAGGAATTAGCTCAGTGGTAGCGCGCTGGACTAGTAACGCGGAGATCCCGGTATCGAATCCAGACACTGGCCGGAGGCCGGCAGTGCACTGAGAAGGCTCCGGGCGCAAATGACCGTAGCTGTTGACGCGCCTTAATTAAAAAAAAAAAAAAAAAATTCCATAGTAACTATGCCAGTGTACTTAAGAGGAAATGATTCTATAGTATGAGTTGCAGA
Organism: Triatoma infestans; assembly: GCA_011037195.1. Taxonomy (NCBI): domain Eukaryota; kingdom Metazoa; phylum Arthropoda; class Insecta; order Hemiptera; family Reduviidae; genus Triatoma; species Triatoma infestans. The sequence goes on from JAAEAF010014088.1 coordinate 38,883, forward strand.
AGTATTTATTGCCTTTATAAATAAATAATAATTTATTGCCTAAATTATTGCCTGTGACAAATCACAGGATCATACAGGTATTTATACAGATTTCTAATCAGTAGGCGATTGAAGAGAGACAAATATTGACTAGCCATAGGGTACAAACTGTTTTTTATCATATAGAGTAAAGACGAATATCAAATAGTGCAAAATTTTATTGAATGACACTACGTCGATGTCAGAATAAAAAATAAAAAAATCAAATTAGTAATGCTAGCAATGACCCTAGTGTCCATTAATTACTGAACCATAGTTAAGATGAAAGCTTAACACTGTAGGTGCGCCAAAAACTCCTAACAATAAATTTTTATAAATGCTTGAAATAAAAGTGGTGTGCATTATGTGATTAGATACTAGCAGACAAATTTTAAAGAAGACTGTTCGAGCAATTTTTTGAGAAAATCTCCAAAATCCTTATTGTTTATACCCTTACATAAAAACTAATCTTTTTATGTTTAGTAAATGCATACAAAACAAAAGCTGGACAAAACTATAAGCCAAATATTATTAATTATTATACTGATTATTATTAATGAAATTTTTGTTATGAATAAATGAAAATAATATCAGAATTTAATAAACTTAAATGCGAAACATTTATTGTTAGTTATGTATTTATTAGTGTGGATGTAATTACTAGAACGAATGTGAGTTTTTAATCTAGATCAAGAATGAAAGCTTGTTGTGAGTGAGGTGTTAGGTGGCGGATGCCTCACAGAAGTGGCAACTGTTGGCTTTTAATGATCTATCTTATGACTATGGCCTTCAGAGCGAATACCAAGAAAAAAAAATGAAACTCTAAACAAGCTAATATCAGTAACTATTAACATTTTATTCATTTATTCAGTAATTTAAAAGATTAACTACAGCCACTAGCGGTATTACTCCTAGAAGTAACAAAAACCATGGATATTAAGTATATAATTAGAGTGATGGAGAAGCGGTAGAAAATGAAGTATTGAATCATATAAAATAACCAGACATAAATTTGGTGAGATAATTTTAATTTGTTTACCCATAAACTTGAAATAATTGTTTAGAGGTTGGCAAACACGTGATGAAACAGGAAATAGTTAGATGTAACAATTATTTATCTTATATCAGTGTTCAAAATAATATTCAGTCACAATACTAATTCTTAACCACATGGACTTGTTAAGTAATTGAAATATACTTAAGATTGATGGAGAAAGTCATACGGCTGAAAAATTAAAAAACGATGGATCTATTTAGTTCATTTTTAGTCATGTGAAAGGAACAAGTTGTTTTAATGAAAAATAAATTAATGCAGGTCCTTTTTTAACCAACAATTTGAAAGTTTACCCAGGAAGTTAAGGGGCTTATTGATGAAGTGTTTCATTAAACAGTATTTCTTGTTTACACATTAGACTTCTGTTAAGTACATAACCAAACAGCTAGCCTGTCATTCCTTTATTTAGAGGGGTCTTGGTTGATGCAAAACATTTTGTGCATGAAAACAATGCTGACTATTGAAGTCAAATAATAAATCCTATTTATTCTATTTGTTAGTTTTGTTTATATAATTTAAAACAATGTTTACTTCGCCTTATCTTTTGCCAATTATGTATCCAAACGTTTTTACATCTTATTTGCTATTATAAATAAAAATATCTAATTCACGCAAAGGCGACACCAAAAACTTTGTGCAGTGGGAGTAGAGCAGATGCTGTACCGAAATACAGCGTTTTGGTTTAAATGTTTCAAACGTACCGGTCACCAATCTAGAAGATAAGTTAAGATCAGGTCATCTTGCAATTGTCAATGATGAGGAATTACTTGAAAGTGTGAAACAGGTAGGTATGCGACTACTTCAAGATTATCTACTGTAGTAGGGGCTTCAAACGCCAAGTTGAGGCTCCATCTCAGAAAACTGGATGTTGAAATTTAAAACCAAGATCATATCCTTATGAACTATTAGAGTGCCAAGTCAAACGGCATGTCGATATATGCAAAAATGTGCTCCAAAATCCAAAAAATGACTGGTTTTGGAAAGAATAATTATTTAAAAGTGATGAAAAGTGGACATTTTTGAAAAATCCAAGCAATTTAAGCATTGGCACCACAAGATCGCATAGTGATTAATATCAGTTCAAAAAAAAGTTAAGCTTTGTGTTTGGTGGATCTTTGAAGTTGTTTTTGCAATTTGAGCTTGTTCCAAACGGCACAGCTGTTGATCCTGAACATTATAGTGAATAACGTATACCCTTTGTAATTAATTGAAATAAAGGAATCTCCCATCCATCGTTGGCGTTTGACTCAAGTAAAATTAGCAGATTTGGAGGTAATAAGCATTTTGCCTCACCTTGCCTATAGCCCCGATTGTATAGGCTATTGCTTCAATCAAACAATTCAAAAACAATGGCTATCAATTCAAAAACAATAAAAGTAATTTAATATTTAAAATTTTTTGTTGGCTTGTCGTTTTATTGAGATAGGATAAGGAATTGAATACAAAGAAGAAATTTTCTTATTATTTAAATTACTCTGCGTATTCTTTATACTAGACCACTAGCCAACAAAAAAATTATAAATTAATCTCAACGGCCAATAAACAGATATAAAAGTAATATAAACTTTTTCTATATAAAATCTCTTGTATGTATAAAAAACTTCTATCTATATAAAATAATTCAATAGCCAAAACATAGAGTGCTCTCACCGAGGCACTGCTGGCATTAATATCATCACATTATGTTACCCAGTAGCAATTTCCTCAATATTGAACTAGTGTTTAATGAATATGCTCCAGTTTTAATATATATATTTTTTAATAGGAAATAATAATCGTAAATACTCGTAATAATAACTTAAGGAAATAATAAGCTATAAAAATATATATATGTTTTTAATAACTATTATTATATTGCCAAAAATTGAATTGACCATTAGTTGTATAATCATGAACCAAAAGGAATTGAAGAAATTAATAGTGTGTGGTATATGTACTTCAGTTATGCCTACTAAGAATATAAAAAGAATCGTTTACTGATCCTTGAAAAATAAAACTTCAGTTAACTATAATATGTTTAATACAAATGTATAGCGTTATCTATAACATAAAAATGTTATAGTAACTAACAGGATATAGAAAAGTATGGAATAATTGAAGTTTAATTTATACATAAAATGCAACTTCGGCCCATACCTAATCAATAATAGTTGGATGTTTAAAACAAATAATTATAAACATATATATATTTACCTAGTCCTGTCATAAATACTGATAGAAAAGTTCAATCAAGAATTTCAAAAGTAATAATATAATATCGTTATCTATTTAGTTGAACTTTATGTATTAGTCAAGTTTTAAATGCTAATTAATATGAATTTTTTACTCATTTCATCAAAATGGAGAGGGATAAAACTTAATTTTCATAGGTGCTAGCTATTAGTATGGTATTTGAATGATGGCTAAGACAGATGATCTTATCCATCTCTTGGCCAAAATAAGAAGAAAAGAGAATACCCAAAATAGATGGTGCTCATAAAAGAAGGCTATCTTTTATTGTAGAAGTAGTCAGTTTTTAATAAGAAAGTATAGAAATTAGCTAATTTTCTAATTTCAGAGTTTTTGTAAAGTAACTTTATGCTTGTGGCCATCGAATTTGATTTCGGACATTCTCCGTAAGTGAGAATATTTTAGCACAGAGTGAACTTGTCACTGGCAGTATTCATTTGGAATTCTATCAATGGTTGCTGATACACTTTAATATTAGATAGGCGGCAAAACCATACCAATGTGATATTTTAGAGTGACGCTTAACGTTGCTGCTCCCCCAGAACCTCCAATAATTAATTTTCCTGGAAAAATGCTTCAAATAAAAGTTCATAACATACAAGTTTAAAAAAAAAATCCTTACAGCCATCCAATATAAACTGGATAAACTATTTTTTAAAGTCAACTTCCGATTGCTGGATTTTTACGATATGCGATTTTTCGTTTAGGATGTATTTCGTACACACACACACACAGACTCACCATTCCTTTAAAATATTTTTCGTACTTCGTAAATTTGACACAATCGCATTATTTTCTCTTCCAACAAATAAAGGAAAGTTAAATACAAATTAACCAATAATTAATGAATTTGATGATGTAAATAATAGAAGTGAAGTATTAATTAACTTCTACAAAAGAATATAAATTGCCTAATTATGATACACTTAATTAAATAGTTAATATACATATATGTAAACATCAAATCTGAACTATGGAAAAAGAAAGTGTTCATGAAAGAAGGTCGTACATAGTTGTGTAAACATAACCTTGTGTTTCGTTGTTGATTACATACATAAGGTAACAGAGCTGAGATGATATTATTCAGATAACACTGCTACGACACTAGACATCCGACCACATACTAATTGTCTGACAAGTTAAATTTTATAAGTTTTTTTAAATTATTTTTTCTTAAACAAAACTCTTCTCTTATTTCATAACTGGACCCGTAAGATTTAATGATTACTGACGTTTAATATGTTAGTTACTGCTTCTTACACGATTGCCAACTAATATTGCCAGTCATTTACAATAATGCAATTCGCAAGTATTGTGTGATCCAATGTAAACATACATTTTGTAATTCTTTGGTACCAATTGTAGGATTATTTTGATTCTTAATCAATAGAAATTTTATGTCTAGAAAAATCTATTGTGAAACAATCTTGCTGATTTTTCCCTTGCTGTAACTATGTCTATTCTAAGTGAAAATTTTTCTTCAACATTGCAATTTTTACTTAACCTTAATAATTAGAAATGGATAAAAATGAAGACAGCCATATATTGAACTTGTTGATATTTAAGATGTCACATTACCTCCTAAATAATGTGACTTCACTGTAAACAGTGAGGCAACCATCAAGTCCAGAAAAACTTGGTCGTACGAAATATGTTGAAGAATTCTTTGAAATATGTTTGAATAATTTAGAGATAAATCTAACATCTCAACATTCACAGAATCCTATTAAAATCAATTTTTCTTGTAAAATGTTTTAATTAAAAGTGTTAAGTTTATGTCTGTACAATCACTATTCCAAGTTTAAAGAAAATATTATAGAACCATTTTCTCGAATCCTTTTAAGCATTTCTCTTCAAAATTGTAATTCTACCGATGCATTTAATAAATCTTAATACTATGTAGTTTGTAGTTTACATTGAAATGGAACTTTAGAAAATCTTAACGTTGCAACTTTATAATATACTTACTTGAATTGATTCTTTTTAAACTATTTAAACCTTAACTGATCGCGCTAGAAATTTTACTCTCACAGTCGCATGGCGTCAGTAGAGACCCAATAAAAAAAAAAAAGGTTGACTTTTAAGATAACGAAACTAACCGAACTTTTAAAATATTATACTTATATATTTTAAATGAATACTCCTGTTTAGAATCAAAATTATATTTGTCAAAACTTCACAAAAGGATATATAACAAAAAGTTACATTTTGGTTCATTAAAATAGCCTTTGTACACATTACAGTACACATTATTCGGTACACAGTACAGTAGAGCACAGGAAGATGCTATATAATATTATGCTTTCTAGTTCTAACATTTACTGTAGACTCCGTGTTCCTCCTTGGAAGAGATATGTACATTATCTCTTCCAAAGTAAAAAAGGTTCCGAATTTTCTTTTAATGTCAATTCTTCCTGCTTAACTTATTCCTGCTCACTGACCGAATCGTGATCACTATTTTGTAATTAATAACATCATCTGATTTTTTTCGATCTACTTCTTTACCTAATTCAACTTCTAAATCCTGTCTGTAAAAGTCTTGTAAAATTTCCTACTGAGATTTAAAAATTATCTGTTCCATCCAAACAAATCAAATAAAATAAAAAATATTTTGTTCAAAAGTATTAAAAACATACTTAATGCCTTAAATATATCAATTAAAAGAAGAAAAATAAAATATTGTAAGAAGAAAGTAAAGAAATTCATGTACCATAGAATACAAAAAATGTAACTTAATTAGTCGCTTGGAGTCACTGTTCACTAGTATATCTTAAGTACAAGAAAGGTTTGCTCACAAAGCATATACTGAACAAAAACATAACTTAACTTAGGAAGGTAGAGGGAGTTTGAAGGTTGTGGCGGAACTGCTACTTCCTGAAATAGATAAATGAAAAGTGCTGGGGGTCATATTGACCCTGCGCGACCAGTTAAGGGTTAAGCAGGGAATGCTAGTTGTTTTTCATCTTCATTTTTTATAGAAACTATTTAGTTAATTCTACAAGCGTGACATTAAATTATTCCTACAATATCTCAGTTCATTTATTTTCCATTAATGAATATAATCAAAGTCCTGGTGTTTGAAATAGAAAGTTTTTGTGCCTATTATCCAAAAAGTTAAAGTATAGGTTTTTCAACGTTGAATTTATGTACTCCAAATATACATATGTCGCATCTAATTTTCTATTATTTCAATTAAATTAATAGACAATTAACTTATATTTTTAAATTTTACTTCTTCATTTTATATTTTAAAATAAACACTTCGATTCTTAATATTTATTTCATCATATTAAGTGAAATCTGTTGTTCCAACAAAATAACCCAATAGTGTAAGGTGAATGTCACTGTCAAGATGAAGAACTGATTAGATCAAATTACATATATAAACTCCCTTTTACTTAGTAATATTATCGCACGATGTTATTTATTATTATATTTAATAATATTCATTCAAGCGTGCCTTATACATACAATACAGAATACAGTGATGATATTCAAAATATTAAATAACCAATAAATACGCCCAACCTAATCTACTCAACATATAAGTAACCAACTTAACCAACCGTATTTAATATAAATCCTTTGGTATGCAAAATTGCTAAGTAAAATATCTTTTCATGCATTTGTTTATTTATTTGTAATTATTTATTTATTGATTTGTTTCTACATTTTTTTTTATTTTATTGACTGTGGGGAGGGATCATGTGCTACCCAAAGCCCCTCTGGGTTCATATAGCTATCCCAAAGATCGGAAAGCTTTCTTAGCACACTCAAAAATGATCACACAAAACAAACTCCTTCTGTACAAAGTCGTCATCTGACCGATATTACTTCACGCTTCTTCCGCCTGAAGCCTGACTAGCAAGAGTAACATCAAAAAACTTCAGTTAATCCAGAACAAATTCCCAAGAATTACGACTGACACAACACGGCACTTCAAAATCGACCTACTTCTCGTAAAATCTTCCGTAACCCCAGCTTATTTCCTTCATCCAAAATCGTCTCCTGAAACTACTCTCCACTCTCGACTATCATCCCAATCTAATCTGCCGCGAAATAGCAACCTACGATTCCTCCATACATTACAGACATAAAAGACTAAAATACATTCCCTCTTAATTTTCTCCTAAACCTGCAGATTGTTTCATTTTTTCCCTGCATATTATTCCTCACCTTGTCCCAAAAATCATTATATAAACATTATAGGAAGGTTATGAACAATATATGGAAGGTTGATGTACATTGGAACTTCTATTTATTATTATGGTACATACTTATGTATATTTGTAATAAAGCTTTTTAACTATCTATCTCATGCACTGCCGGCTTTCAGACAGTGTTCTCTCGTCACAGATAACATTGACCATCACCGGACAGTGAGCTGTAAGGGGCTTCTAGAAAAAGAAAATTTAAGGGCAACCTGCTGGACTCGAACCCCGCGTTTGCTAATAGAAAGTGTCATTTCGTTTTTATAAAATTCTCAGCAATCTTTGGGCAAGATTTATTTTTTTCGAAACTACAGTAACCTACCATTACTTTATATATTTTTTCCTATTTCGATATACAGTAAATGACAGTCATATTGATACAATAGTCATAATGTGCATAATGTATACGTATATGAACTTTTTTTGGTAATTATGCAGAAGCAGTCCCCCAAGATGGCCGACCACTAAATTTACTAACCTTCTCTCTCCCACTCTACTGTCACTCATGTGAGGGGTTAAATACTTCGATTATGTATAGATCGATTTCTTTTCTTCTTATTAATGCTATTTCTATATGTAATTTTCTTCAATTATTCATTTGTTTCCCTTGTTTCAAGCTTTAACATTTTTTTAATAAACTATTTCAATGTTTTACAATTATTTCGTTATTATTTTCTCTTTAAACCCTATATCCAACTTGGCACATTCCTATCTAACAAACTTTTTATATGTTTCCAATTTATATTTAATTTAAACACTACACCCTCCTTGGAACATTCCAAAAAACAATCATATTAACGTTTAACGGTCGTTTTTTTCTATCAGTTACCATTCAAACAGTGACAAAGTAGTGCAATTTAACATTTTACAAATATTTGGTTACACTTGCAATTATTTTAACTTAATTTCTCGTTTTTCACTCTTTATTTTTTTATAATTCTAGTTTATTTAAGCTTTTGTTTTTACATTTTTCTATATTTTTAGTAAATTTCACATTTTTCACTTTTTTTAGAATTTCAGTTTTTTTACACTTTTGGTTTTAGATTTTACAATATTTCTATTTCATTTTACGTTTTTCAACTTACACTTTTTTATTATTTCGTTTTTTTCTGCTTTTCGTTTTACATTTTCATATATTTTCATTTAATTTTATATTTTTGTACTTTTTTTATATATTTCTAATTTAATAAATTTGTAATTTTCTATAATTGTATTTTTTTCAATAAGGAGAGAAATAATGTGCGATAACTGTGAATACAAACTGCTTCAAGCTGCTCGTTTGTCCTGTGAGGAATCGCAAGTCATCGCGTTTTTGCAGAGGCACGGTTGTTTATTGGTTGAAAAAAATTGCCCTTCTGGCCACGTTTGCAAGTATTTTCCCAACCTGTATAAGTTCCGGTGCCGCAAAACTAATGATAACGGAGTGAAGTGCGATTTTACTTATTCAATAAGAAAAAACACATTTTTTAACAAATCCCACCTAACTATAGCTAAAATTTTTGAATTTGTATCTTTCTGGTTATTGCTGAATCATCCGCGACAAAATAAAATTGAAGACGAATTAGAAATGTCCGCGCACACTGTTGTAGACTGGAGCAACTTCTGCCGTGAAGTTTGCACTTTTATTATGTTCAATCGAAATTATCAATTAGGTGGGCCCGGTATTACGGTTGAAATTGATGAGGCGAAATTCGGCAAACGGAAATACAATAGGGGTCGCGTAATTACAGGGCAATGGGTATTCGGTTGTTTCGAGGGGGAACCAAGAAGTGCTTCTTCGAACCCGTTGCAAACAGAACGGCCGCGACGTTAATGGCAATCATTCGTAATAGAATTTTACCGGGTACAACCGTCATTTCTGATTGCTGGAGGGGATACGACCCGCTACTTAATGACCCTAATTATCAATATTTACGGGTAAATCACTCCGTTAATTTTGTCGATCCTCAGTCTGGGGCGCATACGTAGAATGTAGAGCGTATGTGGCGCGATGTACGGGGTGGGATACCACGCTCTGGTAGACGAGAAGAGCATTTCGCAGGGTATCTCGCGGAACATTATTGGAAAAGGCAACATCCAGTCCGCAGCACTCGTCTCCACCACTTCTTTAAAGATGTTGCCACAGTTTATCCCCCTTAATGATTCCCGCAGAAAACGAACACTTGTATTCGGGTTGTATGATCATTATTGCATGTTGTTTTTGAAAAAAATACAATTAATTTTATAGTATGCCAAAAAAAAAAAATGAAAAAGAAATGTTTTGTTTTTTAATGTAATGATTTAATTCAATTTATTCTGCATTTTATTTTTGTAAATGCTTATTATAATGAAGCTATTGAAATTAAATTACCAACAATTATTGTTTAGCGTTGTAAATATTTCTTTTTAATTTTTTTTTTGTACGCACGTTAGGTATGAAAGAGTTTTAATTTTTATTAGTAGATATATTTGTGCTAATCAATTTTTTTCAGCTGAAGGTGTTATAATAGGACTAGGAAAAATGAGTTAATAAATGTAAAACCGGAAATAGATTGTAAATTCTAATTTGTTGAATAATATACTTTTAAGAATATATTTCATTGCTGCCTAATTTTAATTAATAAATAGTTTCTCATTTCTCCTAGTGAAACTAGGAAAACTGAGTAAATACATTTCAAATCCAGAATACATTTAAATTTTAATCCGTAATTTGTATCTATTGAATGTTTATAATTATTGACTGGCAGCTCATTTATCCTGGTGATCGCTCACCTAATACAAAAGCGACACGCGCCGAGCAACATACCTCAAAGGTGGTGTGGAAACTGTTGCCAAAAAGGTTGCTAAATTATTTGACTAGTTGCAGTAGGTGTAACAAGGCGATAAATAATCGTAAATGAGATTATCGATGTTTTGGAGTTTGTAGTGACTGTGATAGAAGAGTGGGAGTGAGAAGGTTAGTAAATATAGTGGTCGGCCATCTTGGGGGACTGCTTCTGCATAATTACCCTTTTGGTTTTTTTACCAACTTTATATGAAATATATTTGGCACAATTAGCTGCTTGCTATAAAACAGTAACATTTGCTTTATCTAAAGGAATTTATTAGAATAATATAAATATCAAAAACAAAGTACCAACCTGATGCGACTTTCGTATTCATACACACTACATATAGTCATTCATTCTCTAATAATTGTTTACTATTTCATCTCTAAAGGTATTCATTGGTCAAATTACATTCAGTTTAATGTTTTCTATCATTTTTGGTGGGTCTAATTTAAATTTAAAAGTGAAAATAGGAAGAGGTAAAGGCACGAGTAGTGAAATTCGTAAAATCATAATTGAAAATTGGAAAAGAGGAAAAAGTTTGCGTGAAATTGGAAAATTAATAAATAGAAGCCATGCTACAGTACAAAGGATTATTAACGGTACAGAAATGAAAACAGAATTGAAAATAAGGCAAGAAATTTAAGTAGAAGGTTGCTTGGCGATTATGATGAACGATTCCTAGTAAGAAAAGTGAAAAAAAAAATCCTGAAATAAGGGCCCCAAGCTTTATGGAGATGAAGTTTAGGTTGGGAAGGAATATTAATCCTGTGACTGTTCGTAGAGTCCTCAAAAGAAATTGTTTTTTTCCAGGACAGCAAGGAAGAAACCTTTTGTAAAAAAAAAATAAAAAACACGGGTTCAACTCGCTTATACTTACAGAAATCATCAGTTTGATTTCTGGAAAAACGTTTTATTTAAACTCAAAACTAAAATTAACATTTTACAATCTGATGGAAACTGTAAAGTTTTTCAATTACCATTCTTCAATTACTTTCTCCTTAAATTGACTGGTATTTTGGATGTTTTGTGGGAAAGTAGTAATGTGAATGTAACAAACATAACATAACGTAACGTAAAGACACTTTTATTTTATAGAGTGGGGTGAATGGAACATTTCAATCCCGAATGAGTGCCGAACTTTTATGGAGACAGACGAACCAGTTACCTTAATATTATTGTTAAAAATCATATGTTTGTATAAATTATAATTTGATCATTTTTTGTGGGAGGTTATCATTTTATCGGTTTGTAACCAATTTCGAATTCAAACTATTATTATTACAAACAAAAATGACCATTCACCAATAAATGTTTCTATGATATAGCCCAAAAACCATAAAAATTTTCAATACTTGACATTTTCATGAAAATCAGTTTTTTTTTTTTCAGAATTTGGCATTTATATTACAAACCAGTTATTCTGGTAGGATATCCAGAAGATTACTATCGAAATCAATTTGCTGGAAGTAACAGTTGCTTTACTGAATTATTATTTCAGATTTCTTGTAAACGAATTATCTTTCTTCCCACATATTGTATACTAACAATATTTTGTACCTTTTCTAGTAAATAGATCTGTTTTATTATAATTAATCTTAATTTATAATTCTATTTTATTACATTTTTACTCTTACGGTTTGAGGCAATTTTTTTTTTTTTACATATTTGTTTATTTACTATTTATTATCATACTTTTACAATTATTCTTTTGAGAGGTTATCTTTATTTACTTTTTTCACTTACTTTCACTATGCTTGTCAATTACCTAAAATTGTAACCAAATCATATAACTCCTTGCTTATAATTTGTATTAATTAAAGAATTGTAAGAAAATGAAAAAAAGAAAAGATTTCTGTAAGAAGTGAGTGAAAATCCAGACTCAATTGTTTTTTTTTTCCACATCCGAGCCAAAGAGATCCAAGACTCTGAGAGAAGAGAGTCCTTTACCCTAAAGATAACTTTCTGTAATAGTAACTTAACTTAATCAAAGTTGACCTATATTATAAAATTATAAGATTTCCAAGAAAATTAGCCTAATGAAATAGTCCGAGTTAGAGCAAGAGGAAGTAGTCTGAATGTTTCTAAAAATATCGATATATTTTATCAATATAAAAACGTCTTCTATATAGTGCCAGTTTCATCAGACAAATTTACGAAAGAAATTTTTATTTTATTTCGTATTGGTTTTGTGTATCTTACATAAATTGAAACAATGATTATGTAACCTCTATCTATAGAAAAAAAAGAAGTTAAAATAAAACGACCAATTTAACTATTCAAGCTCAAAATATATAATACAAGGTGCAATAAGTCTAAATTACACACAAGCATACAAATTTATATGAAGTATAATATAAACGTGGTTATAACATTAATATTGAAATTAAGTAATTTACCCATTAGATTTATAGATTAAGAAGTTTCTCTATCATAATATATAATAAATAGTCTTAATTATTGGAGGGAATAATGGGGAGAGTACAGAATATGTTGAAACATGATAAATAACAATGTGATGTTACTAACAACACGGCTGGTTACATGCTCTTCCTTAACACTATTTATGGTATTTGTATTATAAACACAAGAATCTCCTCCTATCTCAGTTAACCTTGAAACTTTTACTTTCCTTTTTCTTTATAGAATGCGCCACCAGTTTTGGTTCCATTTTAACACCTGTTATCTAACTCTTACATACATCTAACCCTTCCTTTGAGAGTGTTTTTTTTCTTTTTTAATAGTTTGTAGTGAATTACTTAAGAATTATTGAAGAATGAAATAGTGCTATCGAACTTGGAAAGGATTATGTTGGTAGGAATCGTTTAATTGCGAATATAAATATCAAATAATATAGAAATTTAGTAAAGTTCGGATGAAATCGGGAACATTTTTCTGTATCTCAGAAAAATTATCAACATCTTTTGACAAATGTTTATGACATCCTCGTTGGGAGGATTACGCCTATACCTAAATATCACAAAGAACATAAATATTGTACATTTTCCCTATCACTTTTGTGGAATTGCATCTATATTTTACATGATAAAAAGACTAAAGATAAAAGTAAAAAGGTAGTAAATAATAAGTGGTAAGTGCATTTTACTTTCTCTTATTACTATAAGATTCTAACAAATTGTGTTTTTAACCTCAAAATGCATAAATATTTTGTGGTCCCATGAAAAAGGAAAAATATGACTGAAATAGTCACATAATTCTCTTACTACAATTAATACAATTTAATAAACAAATTTTCATTAAAATTGCAATGTTTAAAAACGTTTAGCTGGGCTTGCCTTGGAAAAAGGTGGTAGGGTTTTATAGATACTCGTACATACCTTGCCTATGTGGCAGACAAATCTGACCCAATCAAGATTACTTGTAGCGACAGAGTTTAAATTTGTTCATAACTGACTTGAGGTTCCCCAGAAGCATATAAAATGAATTGTTATTGATAAATTAGTTGGCATTCCAAGTTTAAAGAAAATTACTAACACGTTTTTCTGTTACTCCTTTTAATATAATCATATATATATATAATGACAAATTTACTTTATACTCAAATTTTATATAAGTATTGGATAAGTACCAAACTACAAATCTTGCATGTATAGAAATGATGATTATTTTGTGTCCCAAGTAAAACGCTCTAAAAACACCAAACATTTCAAATTAACCCCACAAATTCCACACCACTTACCAAAACAATTTTTTTCAAAAAAAAAAATGTTTCAAATAAAGATAATAAGTTTTTATTTATGCAGCAAGAATCCAAGTTTAATGAAAATCGTTGTAACCCGTTTTCAAGAAAAGTTAAAAAAAAAAAAAACCCAAAAACTATTGTGTAAAAATTCAGTTCCGGTTATTCAAAGTTTATAGGAATATCTCTTTTCGAGAAAATTCTAAAAAAAAGCTTGAAGACCTGTTTCTGTAAAATAGAACTTTCAGTTTATCTGGTTTTCTTCCAATTTTGAATTCTAGCAGTGCTTCCAAATTTATCTTAATATTACGTGGGCAGTAAATCCATATAGAAATAGAGAAATGGTACTTTAGAAGCAAGCACAACATTACTGGACCCCCGGTATACAGAAATCTATTTTCCCAGAAAAATATTTCCAAAAAAAAGTGATAGGCATAATGAATGTAGATAGTTTACGAATATTAAAGAAAATCATTATTGCCGATTTCGATAATATTGCGGTATGCCACTCAAGTTAAAGACCACTCAGTAAAGTTGCACTTGTGAAAACTCAATTTCGAAAATTTGACACTATCGCAGAAGAGAGAAGTAATTACTCTTACAACAATAAGAGAAAGTAATAATTTGAAAGCAGAAACTGCAAAACAATATGATATTGAAAGAGATAGGGAGAGGACATGCGTATATGTCAGGCTGTATCAATTAGAGAAAGTATAAGATTGTTTATTTAAATATGTATCGTGATTTAGAAGGGAGGAAGTGTTTTGTTTATAAAAATATTTTTATTCATGGAAAAAACCTATACTTTAATGTCATTTGTTTCTGTTTTTTTTTAAATTTTATTTATGTAATTAAATAATAATAATAATAATAATAATAATATTTTTATTTAAGAATAATATAGTACAATTATGAAAAAACGATACGCAGGCAATGGCAAATGCCTTTCTACCAGAGTTTACTGCATGTACTAACTAAGGAAAAAAATGTAAGTAAATAAAGAGTAAAAATAAACAATATAAATTTAAATAATAATTAGTCTCCTACAATTAAACTATATAAAATTTAAATTCAATTAAATTAAAACAGAATTCATCCATAAAAGAAACCAAAAGAGACGAAAACCATACGTTTGTTGAAAAATGAAAAATAAGGAAAAAATTAAATTACAATGATTAAAGATACTAAAATTATCTACCTAGAATTAAAATCAAATGTCAGAAAGCCAGTGACGCCGTGGCCTTCCAGGCATGACGAGCATAGCATAGCAGAGAGCGAGGTAGGACCTGACCAGACAAGAACCTAACGATCTCCTCGCTGGAGAAACTAGTTTTTCCGAAACTCAGATAGTAGAGAACATTCTCGCAGAAAGTGGTAGATCTTCCTCGCGAACATTATAATTGCATTATGAACTTGTAACATTAGTTAACTATTCCAAAATGACGATAAAGTGGAAACAAAGCAAAAGTAATGAATTAAACTTGCATATTATCAACTTCCATAGCATCCAGCCCAATCAGATTACAGGATAAAATGTCCGATCAGTTAGGTTAGCCTTGAGCAGGGTAATTTCCTTTACCTCAAAATTATACTTCTTGACAGGATTCATGAAGAAATAAGGATAAATAAAAGGTGATCATATGACTGTCCGTTGGTCTTGCTGTAACATATTCCTGGGGGGGATTAATAAATTACATCAGTAATTTGATAAGAGTATTATGTTTAAAAAAACAATTGTGCAGGCACTATTTAAAAACTTGACAAGATAATCAGCGGTTGGCTTTCAAAAATATCTTATGCAGTTCCCAAATTCAATTGACCATCAATTCCAAATGACCATTATTCCCTTCTTTTTTTCCATAACATCACGCCACCAATATACTTTCCCCTACTTCTTCCGGCTTGCCCTCCGGCCAACCCTTGTTTTTTTCTGCGACCCACTCGCTGTTCAGATTGGGCCACTTCACAGTTTTGTAGTTGTTATGCTTGGCAGCTTCGCTTTAAATTCGCCTTTGCATACTTATGTATATTCGCCCCAAAAATATTAATTATTCGCCTTCTTGCAGATATGCACTTATCATCATCGCCTGTGGAACCTCTACGCCAGCTGTTCTTCATTGACGCTTCCAATCGCCAGGAACATTTTCACCACTCATTTTGACTCGTCCTTATGTCGTACACATATTCAATACATTTACACTAACCGCATACACACGCCACAGCCTCCCCTTTACTTCCCTTCGCATCACAGTCGCCCGCTTCGCCTTGATCTACCCCGCATCTACTTCAAAGATGAGTCCTATTTTTCAAATTTTTATTCATATTTATTTGGTTATAATTTGGTTTGATTATATTATTTGTTTAATTTAAATTTCGCTCATCCTTTCATCTTTTTTCTTTGGAGTTTGAATAATAAATAAACAAAAATAAATACAAAAATCAAAGGTTAGAAATATGAATGAGAGATTATTCAAAGAATAGATTCGCAGTATTCTAATAAAAATAAACCAATAAAAAAAAGAAAGAATATGATAAATGGGCGAAGTTTAAGACCTGATTTTTTAATATACATGTAAGTGCTATATCAGATCTGGTTACATAATCGTCCTAGACCTTCCCTTCCGTAATAAAACGTCGCTGGTCAAGTTTACATACACAAGTGAAAGCTATAATCAAAATTAATACACTTAAAAGAATTAGCTTTCTAGAAAAAAGAAAAATATAATAATCCGGCTTTAATATTTGTCTCCGCCTACATTAAAATACTAGATTAATAAATGGTCAGCAATATGTTGTGATAATACTTATAGATAATGTTATTTGAAATGTATTTCCTTATAATATTGTTATATAACAGCTATTAGCTTGATATTAATGAATGCTGTGAGATGTGTATTCAAATGGCAGTTCAAATGGAATTAATAATCTAGTTTTAGTTTGTATCCTTTCTAATCGAATTGTTCAAAAATATGTACATTATAAAAACCTTTATAAGTTATTAGACATTGTGTAGGGTGCTCTACAAGAAGAGGAAGTAATAAATAAAAGGATAGTTGCGGGATAAGGTTTACTTCAGTCTAGGTAAAATAATAACAAACAACGCGGACAGCATAAAGCGCTGGTGGTTATCTGCGACAGTGAAACGAAAGGGGGAATGATGGTACAAAAGAAGGAAAAATAGGGAATCTTCCCTTTATGGAAGCCTTTAATTATTTCCCATATAAAAGGCTAAAGGTTGAAATGTATGGTCATGTCTGCAAGTTGTCATTAGACCATATGGTCAAGAGTATTTCTGGGAACGTGACAATGTGAGATTGGATATGAGACGAATAGGGTCCTGGCCGTTTTAGCTTCGATAGGGTTCGATTCGGCCTGTAGCATCAGAGGAAGAAAAAGAATGGTGCTCAACAGTATAGAGCAATTCGTTAAAAGTTCCTTAATGAACAAAGCAAAATACAAAACAAAATTATTTTTTTATAAAGAAAGAGGCTTTAATGTAGATTTTCCTTTTAGCACGGTTTTCAAAAATCTTCCTCGCTATATCAAATACATCCAGCTGCTGGTGATGGTCGGACAAACTTGCAAAATATTACCTTATTTGATCAGATGATAGGTTGCCTGACATAGATTTTATCTCCAAAGTGCCACCGAAAAAAGAATTTAGAGACCTGAGTTCACAGCATGGATCACACCATTCCTTTCTTATTTTTCCCAAACAATGAATTTAAATACTCTTCTATTCCTAGAAATAATCGGCCATCTTCCTAGCAAAATTCTGTTCTAAGTGCCCACTAAATATTATTTTTTGGTAAATCTGGCAGTATAATTTATTTGAACAGGATGTAATATCTTAAGTTACGTAACATTATTGTCCAAGATGGAAGAAAAATGGGCCAACATTTTCTTCGTCAACTACTTTAAAACACAATACATTTCTAGTCCAATTGTGCTACTATAAATAGATTTTATCCAATAGAACATGCCACTATCTATTTAAAATAAGATTTACATCATTTAGAGAAACGAAAAAATCACGTTTCTTCTTACTGCAATATACATAGTTTTGATTATTTCACAGGATATTACCCACTTACAAATTTCACATAAAACTATACGCGTCCGGAATATAATAAAAAGTTGTACTTCCGCAAAACCAATTTTCTTAAAACTCGAAATTTTGGCCGTACATTATATTCTTATTAATATTATACAGACGATAGTGTAGGATAATTTATTGAAATGACACTTTAGAGGAAAGCTTGACAACGCACCTTCAGAATATTCCTTAATTGAATTTTCACAGAAAAATATTCCAAACAATACTTTTTGCGGATTGGTTGTCAATTTCAATTTTGAAACTGGAGTAAGAGAAAATTGTTTGAGTGTTTCACACGAGATTTTTTTTATTTATTTTATAAAATATTACATTTTTTTAATTGCACTTTTCGCTAAATGAATGGAAAATTCTTTATGAATTAATTACACCTTTTCTCACTCTAACAAAGATAAAATAAATGAATTACTTTAAATTACAGTGTTATTTACTTAACACTGTAAAAGAATGATAAATACAAGTTTTATGCAAATCCCAGCCAATAGGGACTTTAGACAAAATATGCTTCATTAAACTTCTCTTTTTTTTTTTAAATTACAAGTTTTCCTTACAAAATAAGGTAACAGTAATAATAAAGTTTTTATGATGAAAAGTTATTAATAGGGCCGCTATGATACCGATTATTAAATACAGGGTGTCCCATTTAAACGGGCCACTTTTGAAATAACTCTTAAATGAAGAAAGATATCAAAAAAGAGGAACATAACATTTGTTGAAGTATTTGCTCTCTAGTTTATGATGGTGTTAGTATTATTTGATTTTATTGCCGCCTTACACCTTAAATGTGTGATTGAAAGTTGCGATTTCTTTTTGACCCCCCACTTTTTACTAAAGTGGAAACTACTAAAAAAATGAAGAAAAATGCCATTAATATCACATCAATATTGCAAACCGTTGCCGAGATATTCAACCAGAAAGATTAACTTTTCGTCGGTTTTTTCCCATTTCTTTGTTTCATAAACTAAAATTAAAAGCGGATTTTCTTATTAATTTCTAATAAATAAGAGAGTTCAAATGCTGATAACACTTAATACCTAATTTAGAAACATAAGGGACTTAAAAATCAGATAAAACATCATTAAAACTAAACAATATTCCAGTTTATTTACAAAAATCTATTAAAAAAAAAAGTATTTTGAATGAACCAGCACAAGCCAGTCGCTGCCCAACAAATGAAGTTGCTAACCGTAACATGTCTGCTGGAATTGCTAAGCAGGTTTGGATTAAGTCTTCTCTAAGTGCTTCTGAAGTTGTTGGTTCCTTGACATAATTTTTTTTCCTTGAAATATCCCCATTTTCCTTTGAGAACATGACATTTCCTTTGAACCGAAACACTTTATTTAGATAATAAAAATTTCCGTTAAGTTAACCACTTAATTTTCGAACTCAAACCGTACAACTTTTTTTTTTCACAGTTCTTTTCTGGGTGCACAGTGACAGATTTATTGTTAATTTAACATATTTAATTGTAGGGGAGGGATACAAGTTTTTACCTGACTCCTGGCATATTTCATGATTTCTATCTAGCCAAGCTACTAATAATTATAGGTAATGTAAGTATTTAAAAAAAAAATGTTGAACCCCTACATATCCAAGTCAGGAGCCGCCACTGATACATACAATAATACATACATACATACACACACACACTCATAGACCATTTGCTAAAAACCACTTTTTTGGACTCAGGGGAACTCAAAACGGATATTTCCGGTGAAAACTCGATATCGAAAATTTGACACGATTACAATACTTCCTGTTACTAGGAGTAAGAGAAAGTAATAAATTACAAGAATATACATTAATAACTCTTCTCATGTTTTTGACGCAAGTAATATATATGCTTAATCTGTAAACCAATGTCCTTTGATTGTATATTTCATATTCTATTTTGATTGTAAAACTCTGTATCGAATAAGAGTCTATTTTATTATTAAATTTTTGTCTCTGCCAAGATACAATGCAGACTTACATAAAGATCAATGTGCTATCCATAATTTCTTTACACGGTCAATTAAAATAAAAATTTTCATTCTTAATGAATAATGAGCTTCATTTATGTATATATAAAAGAATAAAAATACCCAGATCAAGGTTTATGAGGAAATTAACAATATTTTCTTCTTTTCCTCTGATTTTTGGCACTGTTCTGGTTTTTGTTATTGTTCTGCTTTGTTCTGTTTGGATTTTTTGTTCTGTTTTATTAATTTAAAGAGATTATTTTTATTTCATAATTCCATTAAACTATAAATTATATTTTGTTTCTAGATAAATTATGATATTTAGAATTTTGAACTATCTCTATTAACATTATTAAAGATTACTGTTATAAACATTTAGAATTTTGCCAACCAAGGTTAACTTTTTTTGCTGAAGCAAACCCACCTTGCTATGTAGCAATAAACAAACAAATAAAAATAGTTTAGGTAGTTAAGATTTATGTATGGTTTTCATATATTATTATCAGTCTGAATTTAATTATTTTTTTTAATCATTTTAACTTGAATAAATTTGACGAAACATTATCAAATATTCCTAAATATTTGTGATGTTTTTATTTTACTTGTAAAAAAGCCATTATTAAATAATAATGTCTCTACTTCCAGTTGTGCTACTCTTAGACTTTTTCTTCCTAGAAGCCTCTACAGCTCCCTGTCCAGACAGAGTCGTCTGTAAAGAGGGAACACTGTCCGGAGGCCGGCAGTGCCCTGACAAGGCTCTGGGCGCCAATCACCATAGATGTTGACGCGCCTGAAATTTCAAAAAAAAAGTCTCTACCAAAACTCTTTGCTTCAGGGGCCCCAACCAACCTTAATCTGCCACTGAGATTGATATTAACAAAGCTGGAAGCAGAAATATCTTCCATAAACTCTTTTTCTAATAAAAGAAACTCCATTCTATCTAAATATCGACTTGTGACAAAATATGAGTGATTTTGGAGAAGTTGTGTCCAAACAAACAGTACACAATCCTTTAATGATTCATTTTGATACAAATATCTCATTAGCTCAGTAGAAGCTAGCTGGATTCCCACGCTAATGTCTTGGGTTTGAGTCCAGGCAGTGCTAAGAGCTTCTACAGCTCACTGTCCGGTGTGGGACTGTTTTGACCTGTAATGGAATAAACAATTTTCATTTGAGGAAATACACTACAACAAAAGTTGGCAGCTTCATATGTTGGGCAAGATCCGCTTCAGCGCTGCTATTCTCTTATGAATACTAGGAGTAAGAGAAAGTAAAAATCTGCAATTTCTGTGATGAAAAACAGAAATTAAATTTTGTATGTAGATCATGCAGTAGAATAATAAAGACCGCTGCCTAGTAAAGTGTCCGGAATACTGATTGCACCTTCAAAAAATATCTTAACTAAAAGTAGCATTTAATTTTTTCCTTCTTAAAACATTTATATGTACATAGACTTTTTTATTAAAAAAGCAACAGTACTATTGTCAAAAAGTGAAAAATATAGACATACCTTCTGCAGCCTTTGTATTCAATAGGTTTTATATTGCTGAAGGCACACTATTTCTCTGTTAGTATATGGTTATGTAATAACTATTTTCACCATTCTTCTTCTAATAATGCTACAATACTGCAACTGTACTTTTATGCTGAATAGTGTTCATTGTTACATAACTTTATCATGCCTCTGAACGTGTGAAAATCTTTTGTAATATGATATTTGTACTTTCTGCTGTGCACTCAGTCCTGGTCTGTAAGTGTTCGGATTATAAAAATTTAATAGGCATATTTTAGCGATATGCATTGTTATATAACTATGAGAAAAGACGTTAGTAAAGAAAGCATGTGCCAACTAGTAATTTACCTCAGGTATATTAGTTAAGACATTATTTATGAAGTAATTATCTTATAGAGTATTGAATCTGTATATATTTTCTCTAAACAATAATGTTTATTCGACCTAGAAGCATACTTAAGTTGATCTATAATCTGCCATCAATATATCATAAAATGATATATTATCCTTCCAGTAGAAGTTGTTGGCCGTTAGAAATGATCTGATGTATCTCTTAGTTGGCTGATCGGCCGGGGGTATCATAAGAAAAACACTAAAAAAAATTTTTTAAAGTGTTTTTTATTAATGAATGACAAACATTGTTTGTCTTCTTCAGGGGCTATCTTGTAAATACAGAATTTGTGTGCTCTATTACATGTTCAATTATGACTGTGGTCTATGAGTGTACTACCAGTGAAAGGTTGGGAAAGTAACCCCGGCCGATCAGCCAACTAAGAGATACATCATATCATAAAATACCAATACCTTTTGTACTTTTAAGTTCTCACGCGTTGGTCTAGTGGCTAGCGGAGTCGCCTTTCGTGCGAGAATTTAGGGTTCTCGTGAGGGCAAAGTCGGTGTTGACCTAGCATCGTTATAAAAAGCGGAAAGCTACAGTTAGTGGAGCCCTAGGTAGCGAAGGCCCGGAACTAAATGGCGTGGGAACTGCAGCGTGCTTACCACACGCCTCCTTATTCAAATCGCCGTCTGGCACGCCTTGGCCCTTCATAGGCTGGTGCGCCATAAGGTTAGGGTCTTTTTTATACTTTAAGGCATTGTTAGCCGGCAGTATGACACTGCAGCACTTCCAAAAAAAAAAATAGAATTTTTGTTGTATTTCTAAATAACAATTCGTACTACATTATATTAATGTAATAAAAATTATTAATAGTTCGACAGCTTTATATTTCATGATTGCACATTTAAGAAGAGGAATTATTCGATTAATGAAGAAATGAAGGTACTATTAGCTAATGCAGTGCCTAAATTATGACATAACCCTAGTTATGGCTAGATTTGTCCTGTCTCAGTTTATACCTGTCTTGGTACGAAATAAATGACTCCAGAACTGCAAAAAAAAAAAAAGAAGCAGTTTGGTTACATATAAAATTTAATGAAAGGTTATTGAAGAATTTAGTCAAAGCAAAAATTGAAGAATGGAAGAATGGTGTCTAATTGTAATCGTGTACACAATTACCTCCTTCTAACATCTAACTCTACTGCTCCTTATCAGATCCTGAGGAAGGACATCCAAGGTGTCCGAAACGTCAATAAATAAACTTTTAACGTTTAAAAGCAGCCCAGCCAACCGACATTTTGTTTGTTTTATTAACAATGGCCAAACGAATATTGTTTACATTAATTTTCTTGTGTTAACTGCCCTAACAAGTCATCAACCAAACTTTCGGCAGCTAACTGCTGAAGATGGACATCTTTCGTAAAGCATCCACAAGCGTTTCTAATTTTTAAAGATTTTATTTACAAAATTGTTTGATAGAATCAGAACAATATTTTTGTTTGTAATAATATTTTTATTTTTTAGTTTTGCTATAACTTAGTAACTTTTTTGTTTTTGAATAACATTGGAACAAGAAATGAAATAAAATAATTCCTTTTGAATATGGATCAGTTTTAGTTTATCACATTTCATACATTCATTTTATTTGTATAAACACTCGTCTACGAGAGCCACGCCAATGGTCACAGCTGATATATATCTCAGTTCGTCGACTGCAGCGCTCTCAAGTAGCAATCACTAATAAACACCAATATTAATAACTTCTTTTTTATATATAACTTAGGTAACTTACCCTAAAAACAGTAATTTCCAATGTTGAAATAATAATTACAATCTATAAGCTAAGTAAAATTGTTCTAATAATGAAATTATATTCTAAATTTATAATCATATATGATGCCTCCCGACAGGGCTTTGTATAGGTGTTTACTACATATGGGATGTGTATGTTCAAGATAGCATACTTACCTGGCGTCGAGGTTACCATGATCACTAAGGTGGTTCCTCCAGAATGAGACCTTTCCATTGCACTAGGGTCAGGTTGACTTCTGCGAATATCCCAAATGTGGATATCTCGGGCGCATTATTTTTGGTAGTGTGGACTGCGTTCGCGCTGTCCTACCTTAATACTTTAAAAAAATTCTGGTTGAGTAATTCAGAGAAAAACTCTTGTTTTCTTCTTTCTGCTAGGGAAACTGAACTAATTGAATATGGTTTTTAAACTTAGAATTTAACGATTAGTTGACTCCAAAATGGAGATAAACAAAGTTGGAGGACTGAAACTTCTTGAATCGATTTTTCCGGAATAAATGTTTAAAAAGCAATAGGCCTTTATATGAAATATGGTATGATTAAAGTACAATCCTGAAAAAAAGACACTCTTTAAAACCATCAATTCATGGGATCCGAAGAGTGGAACACATTAAATGAATCAATCCTCATCTAGGCCAGACTAGAAAGGGACAGTTCGATTCATATAAATAGGGCGCCAGCAGTACAGTTCAGGTCAGTTTACAACCAGTCAGCAACCTATCTACTTACCTTCTCATCACTCAGCCAGTCTGTCTCTTTATATTTCTCTCGCTACCTAATTTCTATTTTACTGTAAAGTCTTTGCAGTTTGTGAGTTCTTTTCATTATACAATGTTTACATAATATATTCTAATTTATTTCTCTAAAATCCATTCTCTCTCCTTCTCACAAGAATTATATCGGGAGAGAATTTTGGTTAAATATTTAAAATTTAGTTTAATAGTGTATAGAAAAAATTTGTCTCAACATAAAGGAAAGTCAAAGGAGTGGTATTGAGGCAGCCTGAATAATTTTTTTTTATGAAAAAGCGCAGTAATTTCTCAACATCGTTATGCATTTCACCACCCTACACTAGCGCGCCATAACACAGCATAGATCTATTAAATGAATTAAAAATATGTAATTTTGAGGGTACGAAACATCTTTATTTTCCATGAACTGTTGCTATATGGTATTTAAACCCATTTTCGTTTTGTTTACTCTATCTGCAAATTGTTGGCTGACGGAATCCTAAATATTTATAATCATTTACTACCTCGATCTCATTTTTCTCTTCATTCTGATGCTCCTTATGATACTGCTTTATGATTGAAACATGCCCACAGCTTCATCTTATTGAGGACTCAAAATTGTGATTAACAAATTTTATAGTTGTTATACCAAATATAATGAAGTTCGTCGGGGTTTTTATAAAGAAAATCGTGAAAACTGTTCAGTAAAAACACACTTCCAGTTTACTACTCTTCTTGATCGAAATTTTGGCAATCTATTTATTACTAATTAATTTTGTTTCATGGTAGAATAATCAACTAAGATAAGAAAACATAACTCTCAAGCTCCCCCAAAAGCCACAATTTTACCCTGAGAAATGTTCCAAATAAAAGTATTAGCTCTTTATATGTATAGTTCACATCTTAGTTTAATGCAAATCATAGAAGCCGTTTTAGAGAAAATAGCAGAAAACTGAAAAATACGTTCAGTAAAAACGCACTTCCGGTCATCCGATTTTCTTCAAACTCGGTATTTCAACAATATATTTAATTCTTATTAACATTATATAGATGATAAAAATTGTGCAATAAACCGAAATAGCACTTTTGAGAAAAACCTGACCCCACCCCTCCCTAATAAGTACCCTTAAATGAATTTTCGAAGAGAAATGTTTCAAATAAAAATTGTAGATCTTTCTATGTGTAGTTGATATATCAGATATAAAGAAAATCGTTGGAGCCATTTTTGAAAAAAGTGGAAAAAACATTCAGTAAAAGCGGTTGTGCCCGGTTAAGTAATTTTCACAGACCACTTACTATTGGATGGTGATTACTAAACCCAATATCAAATTTGAACTTTCTGCGATTTTTCGTTTCGAGCTATGCTATTCACATACATACTCACAGACACGGACCATTTGCTAAAAACCACTTTTTTGGACTCAGGAGACTCAAAACGGATATTTCCGGTGAAAACTTGATATTGAACATTTGGCACGATTACAATACTTATTTCCTCTAATTAGAAGTAAGAGAAAGTAAAAACTCAAAAATTTCTTCCATTATTGAAAAAGAAAACAAAAGAGAATTAAGCGGAAATGCACTTGAAATCCGCCATTTTGTATTTGTCCATTTATACCAACAGAACACAATAAATTGATGGTGAACATCCAGAAAATTTCTAAAAGTAATTCATAATCACATAAAAAGCTTTACATAGGCCTGGAGTATGTAGCTAATCATTATATTGTTTTTAATTTTATGTATGTGGCGCATTCTACACGTACTGAAAGAGTACTATAAAGATGGAAATCTACGCAAGAGCTAATCAAAATCTAGTTTATCCCAACAACATAAAAAAAACTGGTGTGAAACACTCACACGACTTTCTCTTACTGCGAAATGTAAAAAATTCTCGGAGAAAATCACAAAAAACTGAAAAACCTATTCAGTAAAGTCGCACTTCCGCTCAATCGATTTTCTTCAAACTGAGAATTTCAGCAACTTATATAATTAATTCTAATTAATATTATTTAGTTGACAGAATTAATGTAGATCATTAAAGGAAAACATAACCCTAACCCTAAAAGTTCCCTTAAATGAGTTTTCTCGGAGATATGGTTCAAATAAAAGTTGTAGCTCTTTGTATGTGTAGTTTATATTAAAAATTTAAAGAAAATCGTTGGAGCTGTTTTAGAAAAATAGCAGAAAAGTGAAAACAACTTTCAGTAAAGCGCAATTCCGGTCATCCGATTTTCTTCAAGCTCGGGATTTCGGCAACATATTTAATTTGAATTAATATTATTTAAATGATAGAATTATGGAATTAACTGAAATAGCACTTTAGAGAAAAACATAATCCCACTATTCCCCCAAAAAATCCCATAAATGTATTTTATGTGTAGCTCTTAGTATGTGTAGCTGATATATCAAGTTTAAAGAAAATCGTTTGAGCTGTTTTTGAGAAAATTATAAAAACCTGAAAAACCATTTAGTAAAGTGACACTTCCGGCGGTGCATGGATTTCCTCTAACCATAGTAGTTGGAGAAAGTAAAAATTTAAAAAAAGTTTTTGTTTAAACTCAAATTTTTTAACGTCCGTCAAGTTGGACTGGCCACCATCGAATTTTAAAAAGATTTTTTGCACATCGTTAGTGCCGCGTTTGTGCCGGCGATCTGCAAAATTTCAGCGTTTGTGCCGTATGATTAGCAGAGTTATTAAAGAAAGAATGTGGCCAGCCCAACTTGACGTCAAGTTAGACTGGCCACCAATTTCTATTTGACTTTTGAAAATTCTTTTTTTACCAATCGTTAGTGCTGCGTTTGTGCCGGCGATTCACCAAATTTCATCGTTTGTGCCGTAAAATTGAAAAAGTTATTAAACAAATAAAGTGGCCAGTCCAACTTGACGTCAAGTTAGACTGGCCACAAAATTTCTATTCACTTTTTTCAACTTTTCTTTTTGCTAATCGTTAGTGCTGCGTTTGTGCCGGCGATTCACCAAATTTCATCGTTTGTGCCTTAAAATTGACAAAGATAATAAGAAAAAAAAGTGGCCAGTACAACTTGACGTCAAGTTAGACTGGCCACAAAATTTCTATTCACTTTTTTAAACTTTTCTCTTTGCCAATCGTTAGTGCTGCGTTTGTGCCGGCGATTCACCAAATTTCATCGTTTGTGCCATAAAATTGACAAAGATATAAAGAAAAAAATGTGGCCAGTCCAACTTGACGTCAAGTTAGACTGGCCACAAAATTTCTATTCACTTTTTTAAACTTTTCTCTTTGCCAATCGTTAGTGCTGCGTTTGTGCCGGCGATTCACCAAATTTCATCGTTTGTGCCTTAAAATTGACAAAGATATTAAGGAAAAAAAGTGGCCAGTACAACTTGACGTCAAGTTAGACTGGCCACAAACTTTATTTTCACTTTTATCAATTTTTCTTTTTACCAATCGTTAGTGCTACATTTGTGCCGGCGATTCACCAAATTTCAACGTTTGTGCCGTAAAATTGACAAAGATGTTGACGAAAAACTGTTCGTCGTACTTGGAAACCGAAGGCCATGGCTGCGGGTAACATTTGAAAGTGTGCCCGTGCTCCACTGACCACCAACGGCCCTTATCAGGGCCACCAACTAAAATGTACTGGCCCTCGATATCTAATCAAAATTCCGGAATTTTTTCTTCGCTAATCTTAAGTGATACATTTGTGCCAGCGATCCACCAAATTTCAGCGTTTGTGCTGCAAAATTGACAAAGTTATTGAGGCGTCAAGTTAGACTGGCCACAAAATTTCTATTCACTTTTTTAAACTTTTCTCTTTGCCAATCGTTAGTGCTGCGTTTGTGCCGGCGATTCACCAAATTTCATCGTTTGTGCCATAAAATTGACAAAGATATAAAGAAAAAAATGTGGCCAGTCCAACTTGACGTCAAGTTAGACTGGCCACCAATTTATATTTAACTTTTGGAAATTCTTTTTTTACCAATCGTTAGTGCCGCGTTTGTGCCAGCGATTTACCAAATTTCATCGTTTGTGGCGTAAAATTGTCAAAGATATTGACGAAAAACTGTTCGTCGTACTTGAAAACCAAAGGCCATGGCTGCGAGTAATATTTGAAAGTGCGCGTGCTCCACTGACCGCCAACGGCCCTTATCAGGGCCACCAACTAAAATGTACTGGCCCTCGATTTCTAATCAAAATTCTGGAATTTTTTCTTCGCTATTCTTAAGTGATTCATTTGTGCCAGCGACCCACCAAATTTCAGCGTTTGTGCTGCAAAATTGACAAAGTTATTGAGGCGTCAATTTAGACTGGCCACCAATTTCTATTCACTTTTTTAAACTTTTCTCTTTCCCAATCGTTAGTGCCTCGTTTGTGCCGGCGATTCACCAAATTTCAACGTTTGTGCCGTAAAATTGACAAAGTTATTGACGAAAAACTGTTCGTCGTACTTGAAAGCCAAAGGCCATGGCTGCGAGTAACATTTGAATGTGCGCGTGCTCCACTGACCGCCAATGGCCCTTATCAGGGCCAGCAACTAAAATGTACTGGCCCTCGATTTCTAATCAAAATTCTGGAATTTTTTCTTCGCTATTCTTAAGTGTTTCATTTGTGCCAGCGACCCACCAAATTTCAGCGTTTGTGCTGCAAAATTGACAAAGTTATTGAGGCGTCAAGTTAGACTGGCCACAAAATTTCTATTCACTTTTTTAAACTTTTCTCTTTGCCAATCGTTAGTGCTGCGTTTGTGCCGGCGATTCACCAAATTTCATCGTTTGTGCCATAAAATTGACAAAGATATAAAGAAAAAAAAGTGGCCAGTCCAACTTGACGTCAAGTTAGACTGGCCACCAATTTCTATTCACTTTTTTAAACTTTTCTCTTTGCCAATCGTTAGTGCTGCGTTTGTGCCGGCGATTCACCAAATTTCAACGTTTGTGCCGTAAAATTGACAAAGATATTGACGAAAACCTGTTCGTCGTACTTGAAAACCAAAGGCCATGGCTGCGAGTAACATTTGAATGTGCGCGTGCTCCACTGACCGCCAACGGCCCTTATCAGGGCCAGCAACTAAAATGTACTGGCCCTCGATTTCTAATCAAAATTCTGGAATTTTGTCTTCGCTATTCTTAAGTGATTCATTTGTGCCAGCGACCCACCAAATTTCAGCGTTTGTGCTGCAAAATTGACAAAGTTATTGAGGCGTCAAGTTAGACGGGCCACCAATTTCTATTCACTTTTTTAAACTTTTCTCTTTGCCAATCGTTAGTGCTGCGTTTGTGCCGGCGATTCACCAAATTTCAACGTTTGTGCCGTAAAATTGACAAAGTTATTGACGAAAAACTGTTCGTCGTACTTGAAAACCAAAGGCCATGGCTGCTAGTAACATTTGAATGTGCGCGTGCTCCACTGACCGCCAACGGCCCTTATCAGGGCCAGCAACTAAAATGTACTGGCCCTCGATTTCTAATCAAAATTCTGGAATTTTTTCTTCGCTATTCTTAAGTGATTCATTTGTGCCAGCGACCCACCAAATTTCAGCGTTTGTGCTGCAAAATTGACAAAGTTATTGAGGCGTCAAGTTAGACTGGCCACCAATTTCTATTCACTTTTTTAAACTTTTCTCTTTGCCAATCGTTAGTGCTGCGTTTGTGCCGGCGATTCACCAAATTTCATCGTTTGTGCCGTAAAATTGACAAAGATATTGACGAAAAACTGTTCGTCGTACTTGAAAACCAAAGGCCATGGCTGCGAGTAACATTTGAAAGTGCGCGTGCTCCACTGACCGCCAACGGCCCTTATCAGGGCCACCAACTAAAATGTACTGGCCCTCGATATCTAATCAAAATTCCGGAATTTTTTCTTCGCTAATCTTAAGTGATTCATTTGTGCCAGCGACCCACCAAATTTCAGCGTTTGTGCTGCAAAATTGACAAAGTTATTGAGGCGTCAATTTAGACTGGCCACAAAATTTCTATTCACTTTTTTAAACTTTTCTCTTTGCCAATCGTTAGTGCTGCGTTTGTGCCGGGGATTCACCAAATTTCATCGTTTGTGCCATAAAATTGACAAAGATATAAAGAAAAAAAAGTGGCCAGTCCAACTTGACGTCATGTTAGACTGGCCACCAATTTATATTTAACTTTTGAAAATTCTTTTTTTACCAATCGTTAGTGCCGCGTTTGTGCCAGCGATTTACCAAATTTCATCGTTTGTGCCGTAAAATTGTCAAAGATATTGACGAAAAATTGTTCGTCGTACATGAAAACCAAAGGCCATGCCTGCGGGTAATATTTGAAAGTGTCCCGCTCCACTAACCACCAACGGCCCTTTTCATGGCCACCATCTAAAATTTACTGGCCACTGATTTCTATTCAAATTTTCGAACTTTTTTCTTTGCTAATCTTAGTGATTCATTTGTGCCAGCAACCAACCAAATTTCAGCGTTTGTGCTGCAAAATTGACAAAGTCAGAAACATACAAACCTTTTCATAAAATATTATGACAACAAAATGGTTAAAAATGAATTAATATTTAAATATTAAGAGTATTTTTTCATTTCTCAAATACCTCCTGCAATGTGGAAGTGCAGCTCACAAACAAATCCAAAGTGATATTCTTGCCAACTTTGAGTGTAAATTTTATATTGTAAAATAGTACATAAGTAGAAAATTTTTAGTGCTTTCGGTATTAGAGTTTATTAAGAATAACATAAATAAAATAGATAATAATATTTCTGGAATTTTAAGAAGTTATTAATAAATAATAACTCAGTGTGACCCTTAAGTTCAGCCCATTCGTCATTTTAACATCGAATTATGTAATACCTTATTCTTATTTTCCGTAATAAACATATAGTTAATAAAGTTGGAATTATGGGTAAAACGTTTATGCATTTGAAAAGTTCTTAACTTTTTATAAATAATGTTAAAAAAATTAAAAATTTTGTGAAATGAACACTCGCCCCATGTTATTAGTTGTTCACAAAAGGCATATTGAGGCCTTGTCTACGTTATGGTCCGGCCCATCGCTTATGAGCTT
>JAAEAF010014089.1:0-85352 GCA_011037195.1 Triatoma infestans
TTTTTTCATTTCTCAACTACCTCCTGCAATGTGGAAGTGCAGCTCACAAACAAATCCAAAGTGATATTCTTGCCAACTTTGAGTGTAAATTTTATATTGTAAAACAGTACATAAGTAGAAAATTTTTAGTGCTTTCGGTATTAGAGTTTATTGAGAATAACATAAATAAAATAGATAATAATATTTCTGGAATTTTAAGAAGTTATTAATAAATAATAACTCAGTGTGACCCTTAAGTTCAGCCCATTCGTCATTTTAACATCGAATTATGTAATACCTTATTCTTATTTTCCGTAATAAACATATAGTTAATAAAGTTGGAATTATGGGTAAAACGTTTATGCATTTGAAAAGTTCTTAACTTTTTATAAATAATGTTAAAAAAATTAAAAATTTTGTGAACTGAACACCGCCCCATGTTATTAGTTGTTCACGAAAGGCATATTGAGGCCATGTCTACGTTATGGTCCGGCCCATCGCTTATGAGCTTGGCAATAGAGCGCAGCCTAACAAACTCGGAGGGTCGGAAGGAAGTGTTAAAAACAAAAAGCCGACTGCTGAGATAAAGCATCTCTAGTGAAGAAGAAAGATGCTTGCTCCTCCCGAGGCAAAGACAACCGAGGCTCCTAAACCAAAAAAGCGGCTAAGCCGAAGAAGCCAGCAGCAACAACAAAGGCTGCGCCCAAAAAGAATTAAGTTCCAAAGCAAAAAAAATTGTCAACGGCCCTTTTCAGGGCCACCAAATATTAATCACATTGTACAAGCTTCACAGTCTCATACACAAGCCTTTGCATAAGATCTGTCATTTAAAGGTGAGAAAACCAGACAGAAGCCATGTTTCATAAGAAGCTCTTTTAATATTGATGAAAAGTAGAAGTACAGGACCCACAATTAATGAACCTATTCAAATCAGAAATTTTAGTTTCTAAAACATTTGCCGTGAAGAGCTTTTTTATGTGTTTTTTTAGTTTTCTCAGATATAGGGACATTAAGCACTCCTTTTTCTACTGTAAAGTCCTAGTTCCGTACAATTACTCGTTTCACATTCCCCACAAACGCTCTTTTGAGCAAATATTTTTCGCAGCAGTAAATCTAATATTTTCAATAACATTTCCAATAGCTACATTGATATTAATATAGCACGTTTATTTGTAAAACTCCAAGAATAATGCAGTAGCAGCTATCCTTACTACATGAATTTAGATTTCACTATTTCACTAAATTTATGTCAATATCTTATTTCAGTTTCACATTTAATGTCGCATTATTATATAACAATATAATTCGAATTTGATGATGAAAACAGAAGGTAACATTGAAACTTTATAATAATGGTATCATTATTAATAAATCATGGCATTAGTATTAATATAACCATATAATATTTCCATTAATTACTTTTGTAAAGAAATTAAATTTGATCATTGACAAGCTTAAATAGAGATAGTAGATACACATCAAAACAAAAGTGACAATACATTAGTTAGTAATAGCTTTAACAATGAAAACGCCAGGATAAACAAGGAAACTAAATAAAAATAGTAATCATTAGAACAAACCAAAACAAAAAACCTACTTTGTTTAAAATATACACACATGCACAGTCAAGAATAAATACTTTAATATCAAATTAAATGAAAAATCATTTTATTTCATCTTATTTATTATTGAATTCTTGCTGCCTAGTTCAAGAATTATTTCATTTATTTATTCATTTTTTTTATTTACTACATTGAAGCATTACAAGCTTAGTGTAGGGAGTTGGCTTACAAAATTTAAAAATAAAAGTAAATACATTTTTAATATTATAAAATAAAAGCAATAACGGCAAAAATTTAGATCATTTTGGCAACCATTGCAAAACAATTAGCCTACCATTTTAAGTAGCTTATAATAGCATTAAGCTTTAGTTCATAAGCAGCATTTACCTCACTTAACAGTTTATATTATTCATTAATCATGGATGAACGCAACATAAATAAAGTTAAATATCTTAAAACAATAAAATTTCGACTGAAGTGAGTAAATTAAATAGTTGTTTTTCTTAGCTAATAATACATAGAATAGATAACTGAGGTAAATATTTTACTCTTAAACAGTCATAAATCGGACAAGTAATAAATAAATGAAATAATTCTTCATTTTCCTAAAGATTACAAAGAGTGCAAAGCTGGTTAGGTTTGATTAAGTAAGCTATTGGTTTATATTCAATTTTTTTAGAAAAATTACTGGAAGTTCTGAGTTGAAATACTATGCTACTAACATGGAATGGTAGAGAAAGTAGTAAATGTTCAGTAGCTGAGAGGAACATAGAGGAAGAGGAAAACTGTACGCCTAAATACACATATTTGTTTGTTACCTCAATTTCAGTATTTTCATAGACAAGTTTTTCTAAAAGAGTTGTACGTCCTCTATGAAATTTTAAAATTTTAGTTTTAGTGGGGTTTACTTTTAGGGAATTAAGATGACAATATTCCTCCAGTGCCTTTAACTTTCTTTTCATGTCAACATAAGAGTCGGACAAATTAATTAGATCGTCCGCATATAAGGGAACCAATAATTCGTTAAGGCCATCTATATTCAGACCAGAAATACCCTCCGTTTCCATAATTTTTTTTTCTAAATCCGATATAAACAAGATGAACAGGAAAGGGGAGAGAATTTCCCAATGGAAAACCACTTCTGTCATTAGATCCTACTCTTACATTTAAAACAGCGTTATCATAAAAATGTTTTAAAATTCTGATAATTTTAGGGCACTATCGCATTTCAAACAGTTTAGTCCAATGTTTAACAGAGTCAAAGCAAGGTCTAGTTTATTTATGCATTTCTGAAATTCTCTGAAATATTGTGATATTAGCGTGCTACCTTCCAAGGGCACTCCACTTCTCTCTTATCCAAATATTTTACATGTATATATTACACTTTGTGAATTATTTCCATTGCACGGACAGTTTGGAGATTTCATTCGTTTAAATCTATTCATTCAATCTAAGCCTCGAAAATATTGTGGTAAAGAATTGCCTACT
Source organism: Triatoma infestans (assembly GCA_011037195.1). Lineage (NCBI taxonomy): Eukaryota > Metazoa > Arthropoda > Insecta > Hemiptera > Reduviidae > Triatoma > Triatoma infestans. The sequence continues at coordinate 3,030 of JAAEAF010014089.1, forward strand.
AAGTGCTCCTTGTCTACTTTTTCTTCATTGCTTTTCTTATGTCACTTTTGCTCGCACTCTTGCCCTGCCTTCAATCCCTTTTTCAGGATTAATACTTCTTAGTATGTTGAGTATTTTGGAAGTCAATATCTTAGTGACACTCCTCCAGTCGCTACTCTTATATTATTTTTTTTTTTTCTTCGTAATAACTTTCTTCATTGTCTTTTGCCAAAAATGTGTCCATAATACTTGAAAGACTTTCTTTCATTTCCATCTGAATTTATTAGAGTTGTTAGGTAACTACCTGCTTTCTACTTTATGCTACAATTTATGCCTCGTATTCCATAGTATAAGTTGCAATATAATAAATTTTATAAGAAATTATAGTAAGATATATGTGAATTGTTTTGTTATATGTAAATTATTATGTTTTAATATAATAAGTTTTATATCGTTTTAATCATAACTTTTGTACATCATACGTTAATTGTGAGATTTAAATCACATTTAAGCTACACTTTCCTTTTCAGGAATTTAATTTTTCATTTGTGATGTCCGGTCAAATATTTTTTTTAATTTGTAAATATTCTTCTTATAGCACCTCTCTTATAATAGATTATTGTATGTTCTTTGATGCCGCCTTCTAAAAGCATTACTTTTATTTATTATCCTCAGGTAAAATGGGATTATTGTGTGTTATGATACCGCCTTCTTAGGGCTTCAATTGCTTTCCTTAGAACAGATAATTCGTACTTTAATCATGGAAGCAGTCAATAGTGATCCCTTTCATCTGGAGATCATTGGGCGTTCTGTGCACCTGCCCCTGTTTTATACAAAGAAAGGAATTCCAAATTACAAAGGACTTGGCCAAATTTACCGTTCTGTTATTTAGGACAGTCCCTATCACCACTAAAAATTTATTTTTAATCTAAGATTTCTATTTCCAAAACTTTTCAAAGATTGTTCTTGGAAATTGTGGATACTTCACTTTCAATTTTGATTAATGAAAGGTTAACATGTCTATTTCCTTATATTTACAGCACTGAAAAGGAGGAAGGTGATTAAAATGGTTTTACCGGGTAAATAATTGCCAATCAATAATAAATCAATAATACAAAACTAGATCAAGAAATTAAATATTAAATGAAAGTATAAATCCAAATAAATAAAAGTAATTGAAATAATTACAAATTAAACAAAAAGATAGACAAAATATTTAAAATATATATAAAAAAATTATTAGCAAACTTGATAGTCATTGCTCTTAAATATAAAGAAATGTAATAATTAGTAATAATGGTAAGAAAAATACAAAAAAAAAATCATTTTGGGAGTACGGTCTACCTGTTTAATGACAACAGACTTCAATTATTTCTAGTCAACCGGAAACTAGTAAATTTACTTCTAACATAAATGTGTCTTAGTTTTAAGGCCAAAAGAAAATTTCTCAAAATAGTTAAAAATTAATTACTCCTTTAATTTTCTTATTCTCAGACTGTTAACAACGAAATAGATAGATAGAATTCAACTTATTTATATCCTCCACAATTAACAGATCTTCCAGAAGATCAGAGTTAGAACTATTTGACAGAATATATTGAGATAAAAATTTTGATTAGAAATCGAGGGCCAGTACATTTTAGTTGCTGGCCCTGATAAGGGCCGTTGGCAGTCAGTGGAGCACGCGCACATTCTAATGTTACTCGCAGCCATGGCCTTTGGTTTTCAAGTACGACGAACAGTTTTTCGTCAATAACTTTGTCAATTTTACGGCACAAACGTTGAAATTTGGTGAATCGCCGGCACAAACGCAGCACTAACGATTGGCAAAGAGAAAAGTTTAAAAAAGTGAATAGAAATTGGTGGCCAGGCTAACTTGACGCCTCAATAACTTTGTCAATTTTGCAGCACAAACGCTGAAATTTGGTGGGTCGCTGGCACAAATGAATCACTTAAGATTAGCGAAGAAAAAATTAGAAAATTTGATTAGAAATCCGTTGCCAGTACATTTTAGTTGGTGGTCAGTGGAGGAGGGGCACTTTCAAATATTACCCGCAGCCATGGCCTTTGGTTTTCAAGTATGACGAACAGTTTTTCGTCAATATCTTTGTCAATTTTACGGCACTAACGATGAAATTTGGTGACTCGCTGGCACAAATGCAGCACTAACGATTGGTAAAAAGAAAAATTGAAAAAAGTGAAAATAAAGTTTGTGGCCAGTCTAACTTGACGTCAAGTTGTACTGGCCACTTTTTTTTCTTAATATCTTTGTTAATTTTAAGGCACAAACGATGAAATTTGGTGAATCGCCGGCACAAACGCAGCACTAACGATTGGCAAAGAGAAAAGTTAAAAAAAGTGAATAGAAATTTTGTGGCCAGTCTAACTTGACGTCAAGTTGGACTGGCCACATTTTTTTCTTTATATCTTTGTCAATTTTATGGCACAAACGATGAAATTTGGTGAATCGCCGGCACAAACGCAGCACTAACGATTGGCAAAGAGAAAAGTTTAAAAAAGTGAATAGAAATTTTGTGGCCAGTCTAACTTGACGTCAAGTTGTACTGGCCACTTTTTTTTCTTATTATCTTTGTCAATTTTAAGGCACAAACGATGAAATTTGGTGAATCGCCGGCACAAACGCAGCACTAACGATTAGCAAAAAGAAAAGTTGAAAAAAGTGAATAGAAATTTTGTGGCCAGTCTAACTTGACGTCAAGTTGGACTGGCCACTTTATTTGTTTAATAACTTTTTCAATTTTACGGCACAAACGATGAAATTTGGTGAATCGCCGGCACAAACGCAGCACTAACGATTGGTAAAAAAAGAATTTTCAAAAGTCAAATAGAAATTGGTGGCCAGTCTAACTTGACGTCAAGTTGGGCTGGCCACATTCTTTCTTTAATAACTCTGCTAATTATACGGCACAAACGCTGAAATTTTGCAGATCGCCGGCACAAACGCGGCACTAACGATGTGCAAAAAATCTTTTAAAAATTCGATGGTGGCCAGTCCAACTTGACGGACGTTAACTACATTGCGTTACGAAACCTTTAGCACCTTGCGACCTGAGGAAATAGTAACGCAAAAATATATAGTGATGAAAACCATAAACACCTTAGGAGAAGAGGGTTTACGTACTAGACATCGGGGATGGCACAATAAGCCCATGATGGTTGCGGTGCCGGGATATAGCTCACCCTTAGTTTGAAAGTTCTAATCAATACTTCATTTTTAAATAGTATTTTTCCTATTTAAGCAATAAGCAAATATTTCAAACATTGATTTTTTTCTACAAATCTGTGTAAGCTACATTCCTCTCATTGAACAGTGTGAATTATTTAAATTCTTTGATTTTAATAATAAATATGAAAAAAATCTGGTGTGAAACACTCACACACGACTTTCACTTACTTTAATTTAATCAACAAATTTTCCATAGAAATTTCTATTTCCACTTATTGAGGTTTCCATTTTTAAAACAACCACAAATACAATGTCTTTTAAAAATGGGAACAACATTTGGCCTTAGTCAGGTATAAAAAACCCTTTCTTAACTAAGTTAGGTCATAAGAAAACACTTTCCCAAACAGAGTGTTGACTGATTTTGCTCTATGCAAGTCTGTGTTATCACACTGTTTATCAAAGACATCCCGAAACTATGGGCGACCACCCGAAACTTGTCGATGAATACAAAATATGAAGCCGGGTAAATTATGGGTAAATTCTAATAGGGATTTAATATTTTAGCGTTGTTGTGGTTGGATTCGCAGAGCTGGAAAGTATTAGAGATATTTTAATATCTTCGAAAACAAAACAAATTATATAGTCACGTTTCAATGACTTAGTCTATTATATAGTCACTTTTTTTTTTTTTTTTTAATATAAATTATGCTGATATGTTATTTGAAATAAAGTAAGAATAAATTAATCGTTTAATCTAAAACATAGTAGAGAATTTTAATTAAGTCTAATATTTTGTGTTTTACTTGTTCATTTTGTGTTTGAGCATGTCAAACAATGTTTTATATTCTCCTTTCAGCTAATCTATGAACTATCTATCTTACTCCATGTTCAGTTATCCACATAAATGGATTTTGCTTATACAACGAAACGTTAAACACATCATTAATCATTTTTATTAAAAATATAGCCATAGAGCCACAGGTCGATAAGGTATCCAGAGGTGAAGTACATTCAACAATATTAAGAATAGAGAATATATTATAATGAGCGGGGTTTCAATACTTTCCTTGCTACAATATCTATCTAATATTGGTAAATAAACTGCACTCTGAGGACAGTTGAGCACCTTCTTGTGAATAAGCTGATTTTGCTCGGTGCAAGTCTGTGTTATCGCACTGTCTTATCAAAAAATCCTGATGATGGGCGGATTCCTGAAAACGATCGATGACCACAAACGGAAAATATCTCTGATGCTTTCCAGCTCATTATTTTGGTGTGTATTTATCAATTAGAATACAGTTTGATTTCAAAGTATATAGTTTGGTTGTTGCGTTTTTCGGTATTCTAGTGTAATGACATGGCAAGGTCATAGCTGTAACGGTGGTGGTGAGGAGAAGAAACACCAATAGGGTGGTGAGCGCTCGATAGTAGTGGAGTGGGGCAAGCGGCCGGTAGGTCTGTGAGTCAGTATCGGCCGAAGCGAGGCCTGAAATGCAGCTGCATTAAATAGACAGTTCAATATATTACAGATCAGTAATCTCATTATACCGCTGCATCCCCTGGAGCACTTTGCTCGGTCCGAGCCAGGAGAGAGAGAGATGCAGGCGAGGAGAGGAGCAGAGGTGTGAAGCACTGCGTGACTGGGCCCAGACAGAAGGAAGCGACAGCGAGGATTTTGCGTGAGGCACTTGTGCACTTTCATGTGTTAACCGCTAACCTGGGGAGTTATTTGAAGGGACTTTAATTTTGTAGGCTTAAGTTAAATTAGAGTTAAGATGTTAAATTAAGTATTAGTTCTGTGTTTATTATTTAGAGTTAATATAGTATTGGGTATCATTTTGAAGTTATTATTTGTTCTATACGCATTCAGCTGAATGGCAGGGATATTTTATTAGTTGAAAAGAAGCGTGTTTATTTCATATTGTAATTAGTAAAAATATATGTATATAACCTCTGAACTAACCATGTTGTACTCTAACACATCCCAATTCCCTCTCCTTACATAGCAATGTCAAACCTTCACAACACATAACAAAAAGAAAGAATAATTTATAACTAGTGGCCTAGCCAGCCGCTGTCTTCAAGACAAGGCCGCGGCCAAACAAACAAAACCAAGGGTCAATGCTTTACATCAAAGCAAGCACCGATAATCTGGCCACTGACCTAAATCGCTGGTCACCGAACTAACCAAGGTCGCACACTAGGACAGATGTCTTGGTGTGAGTGTTGCTAGGGATATGATTATACACGAGTACGTCAGTAGATTATCACGATACGAGCAGCAGTTCCGCGACCCTATACAGTTTTTATTTGTACTTATTTCCTTAGTTGTTCATCTTAGTTTATTTATTTTAATCATTCTAAATTATTAGTTATTTATCTCCTATTTATTTCTAAGTATTGCTTGTTAATAGTTACCATTACTCACGTTTAAATTATTGTACAAATACAGTCTATTTTTATAAATTCAGTGTTAATAATTCGAGCACTATCTTCCAAATATTCTCTAAACTAACTTCCGCCCTCTTCAAGACATCTACTACATTCCATAGGAATCACAATAAACGTTTCCATTACAGTAGTTATGGTAAAAGAGGGTGTTAAATAGGAGTTCGCTAGAGAATTCTGCTTTCTGTTTTCTGCTTTCCAACTCTGTGGACCCAACAACAAACAATATACATTTGTTTTTTGTCATGGCGGGTAATAATAAATTACCCCTGCCGCGACCTCAAGACGAAAAATCGATGTGAAACACTCACACGACTAGCTCTTACAGCGAAATGACAAATTCTTTTCACACTTACAATATTCCTATTAGTGTTTATAACGTCGGCATTTGTATGGAGAAAACCACAAAAAACTGAAAAAACCTATTCAGTAAAGTCGCAGTTCTTGTCAATCGATTATCATCAAACTGGGAATATTGGCAAATTACGTATATAATTCTAAGTAACATTATTTAGTTGACAGAATTGTTATAGCAGATACTAACTGAAATAGCAGAAAAACCATAACCTCACCCCTCCCCCAAAAGTGCTCTTAAATGAATATTCCCGGAGAAATGTTTCAAATAAAAGTTGTAGCTCTTTGTATGTACGTTTGAAGAAAATGGTTGGAGCTGTTTGAGGGAAAATAACAGAAAAATAAAAAACGCACTTCCGGTCATCCAGTTTTCTTCAAACTCGCTATTTCGATAACATATTTAACTCTAATTAATATTATTTAAATGATAGAATTGTATGCTAACAGAAATAACACTCAAGAGAAAACCATAATCCTGCCCCTTCTTCAAAAGTGCCCTAAATAAATTTTCACGGAGAAATGTTTCAAATAAAAGTTGTAGCTCTCTGTATGTATAGTTGACTTACCATGTTTAAAGAAAATCGTTGAAGCCGTTTTTGAGAAAGTCTCAAAAACTTAATAAACATTACTAAAGTGGCATTTCCGGTTGATGGATTTTGCCCGAAAGCTTCGGAGCACCTAAACGGAATACCAAGTTTGAGCTTCCTGTAATTTTTCGTTTTTGAGATATTCTGTTCACACACATCCACACACGCACACATAGACCATGTTCTAAAAACCACTTTTCTGGATACATGGGACCTCAAAACGAGTATTTCCGGTGAAAACTCAATTTCGAAAATCTGGCACGATCGCAATACTTCCTCTTACTATTATTAATAATAAGAGAAAGTAAAAGTGTGTTTTCATCCATATTCATGGTAGAATAGAATAAAAACGAGGGGGGAAGAGCCTCAATCCACTGCGACCTACAAGACGAGGTTTATTGTGGATCATATTCATGGTAAGTTGAAGGCAATTGGCTGGGTGATAAACCTATTGTAGATATTATTCAAGATATACCTGTAAGCAAGATTCGGTAAAATAAATATTAAATAATAAATAATTAAATAATAAATAATGAAATAATTAATAATTAAATAATTAATAATTAAAAAAATTAAAGTTTGAAAATTTTAAATATAATATGATAGCAGAATGATATCAGTTTTTTGTAAATATTAAATATCTAATGTGTGTATGACCCACACTTGGCCGTTGTGGAATCAAAGAGACCGCGAAGCAGATTCTTTTGTCCTGCGGCATGTACGATGATCTGAGAGCCTCTTTGTGGCACAAAGTTGGTTTTCATCTCAGCTTGAGAAAAAATTCTTTTCCTTTGTTAGTGGAGAATGGCTCGGCCTATGAGGCCTTAAGGGAAAGCGTTTGAGCCTTTGAGCGTGTGGCCTTGCAAGGTGGAGTTAGGGCAAATTGGAGGTATTGCTTTGGTTGGGTTATTTTTCGTGCGAGGCTTTGAGGGATATATTTATTGCTGGTTGTGTGCATGTGGCTGCTCAAGTTTTTATTTATTTTATTTTTGTGTTTTTTTTGCTAGTGTTGAATTTGTTGCTGTTGTTTATTTTTCGATGTGTGGGTTGTTGTTGGGTACTGCTAGGGTTTTGTTGTTTGGATGTTTAGTTGTATCATGTTCCTTTGGATAGCGTGTATTCGCGCTGCGACTTCCGAGTTGGGCAGGGGTGGGAGGGAGGAGGGGAATTCTTCTTTCGCTCTTTCCTTCTCTTCACTGGGGTGTGAGCGCAAGCTCAGGGACTGCTCGAATCTGTGGGGGGGATGACACACACTCCTTCAAACATGGAACTTTTATTAACATTTAGGTTCCATTAATATTAAATATATCTGCCAAACATACAGTAAATAATATGAATTTAAACTCGACACTTTAAAATGACGTAAAACTTTTATCTGGGAACGAAGCCATTTTGGGGAAAAAAAATTATTCAAAATGTTGCCCCTATATCCTTAATACACATCTTAAGTCTCCTTGGGTAATCATCGATCGAATTATGCTGAATTACAAATGAAAAATTGTTTACTGCCCGGACGTAAGACTCTTTTAGGCTGTTCAGACTGGAATGTTGTCTGAGACAAACCATTCTCTACGAGTTCTATAATAACCTCTTGGCAATTCTTCGCGCAAGTTTTTAACAACTTTCTACAAAAAAATTTATATCTGTTGACTCCTGGTAAACTCTCTCATCACCAAATCATAACGGAACTTGAATGATACCTTCTTTCAGCTACAACCAGGCCTTCTCAAGAGCTGTATGCATATAGCCTATCATTTTGACTGTTAATTTTGTTCTCCATACTAATTTCTTTTTCGTTAATAACTGGGCGAAAAGCACCGGCAACAGAACTTTAGATCTATCCAGTCTAATGTGCATCAGGGCAACTGTAAGGATCGAATTGTGATTCCCCAATGTAGTGGAATTAATTGTCGTGATTCCTGAAGTATGAAGTTAGATGTCTTGAAGAGGGATTTATTAGGTTGAAGTTAGTTTAGAGATTTTTAGAGAGTTATTGCTTGAATTACTAACACTGAATTTATAAAAATAGACTATATTTTTAACAATAATTTAAATGTATGGTTTGGTAACAATTAACACGAAATGATTAAAATAATTAAATAATTTAAAGAGTTAAATAACAAATAATTTAATATGATTAAAATAAATAACTAATATGCACAACTAAGAAAATAATTATAAGTTAAACCTTTTATAGGGACGCGCTCGGAACTCAAGTATAACTGCTGCTGTAAAATGATGTTGTAATGTTACTCGTGTAAAATGAATGATATAATGGTACTGATATACTGATCCTCTCCTCCAGTGGTACGAAGTTTATATTAGTCTTACTCATACTAAGACACTCTTGTAGCGTGCGACCTTGCTTAGTTCGGTGACCAGTGATTTAGGTCAGTGGCCAGCTTTATCGGTGCTTGTCTTTGATGTAATGTATTGACCCTTGTATTTGAAAGGGGTTTTTGTTTGGCCGCGGCCCTTGTCTTGAAGACAGCGGCCGGCTGGGCCACTAGTTATAAATTATCCTTTCTTCCTGCCATCCTTTGTGAAGGTAGCGGCTGGCTGGAGCCACTTTGACATTGCTATGACCCTGATATGTCATTACACCCAATTCGCTTTTAACATCTCTCGGCATAGATCTTTTTGAGGTGCCGATGTCGCGTGATATGATTTATTTTTTTTTGGTTTCCTAAGAGATTTGCCTGTGATCCGAGCTACTAATCATTAATCAAGATTTCGATACAACTGTATGAGGATGTCCGGTACGGATACGATTACTGAAGGAGATTGTCTCGCTGTATCTGTTAATGGTGAGCAAACACATGGGTAATAACTAAGTGGATGAAGTGTTTCCAAAAATCTGCGAAGATGATTTGCCTACCTTGTGAAGAGCTGTTACAAGCAATATGGTTTTCTTTGTCACCCTTTTTACTAATAAAGTATAAAATGCAACCAACTAGATAACGTTATTACACAATGCAACATTTATAATCATTGATTGAACTTTTGTATCAAGTATTTTATGGCAGGACTAGGAAATGTTAGCTGTACATTAACAATTTAGTCATTCAATTGCTTGAATGTCACTAGTAATACTTGAACTAAGTTTGTAAGTCACTATAATGGTGACAATTAAACATTAAGCCCCAAACTGGATATAGAAATTTAGCACTAAATCTAAAGTTTCTCTTGTCTCAGATTGCATCTACATAATTTTGTTTTGGAAAAATGTTACAGTGAAAAGTGGTAAGATAATTTTATTAAGCTTTCCAAGAGAGAGATAATTTTTGCAGCCGTTATCTCCAGAAAATCATCAAAATCTCAGAAAATCATTATATTGTTGATAAAAACCTTGAAATATATACCGTTATAGTATATTACAGAAAAGCTGAATTATAGAATAATAATAATAATAAAAAAAAAATGATACGATCACAATACTCCCTCTTACTAAGGATCAAGTAAAAATGATAAAATCGAATATTTAAACTTACAGAATTTTTCATTTTTTTTGTGGACACTGTTTTTCTTGCAGCAACTTAAAGAGGGGTTCGTAAAATGTTTTTTATTTTCTATAGTATTAATAATTAATTATTTTCAACAGCCCTGATAAAGAAATGAACGTCCTACAAGCCATATATATTTATATGGCTATAGAATAATAAAATCATCAATATTTGCAACATAATTAATAATCTTACAATAGCCAATGTTGTTGTTATTATTCACAGGAGCTGTAGATTGGTTAAGGAAGTTTGTTTGGAAACATAGCGCCTCTCTGACCGGAGGAGTTTTGTTAGCCAGTAGGTGGGAAGCTTTGCCCGCCGCCCCCACAATATTCTCATAATACTGGCTGCCAAGTCCCATACTAGTAGTACCCTTCGTCCACATGGGGGGAAAACTTGTCAGTGACACGTTCGTCGTAACCAAGATAAGGGGCTCCACATATAACCCACCTCCAGACTTCCCTTTCATACACTCTCTCTCTACACCCCATCAGTGCTTACATATCCTACCCCATTCTAACTGGATTCTCATCAACACAAACCAACTTATCACCTTCAAACTCCATTTCACATACACACACACATATATATATATATATATAAAACCTTTCATTTTCTATTTAATTAAAAAATAGAAATAAAATCCAACACATTATTTTTTTTTTGAAATACCTCTCTAAATGTTTAATTAAATAACTATATCAATCATTTCTAAACGTCGTAGTATTTCCCCCCCCCCCTTTTTTTTTTCTTTAAATTAATTATACTTAATAGCAAAAAAGGTGTTCCTTCAATTTTACAGATACCACACAGTGACTGACAAAATTACACTTTTTACAGACTTTCAATAATTATGTCTCTCGACTTAATTTCTTTTAATGCTATAATGGGAACTATTGCGGTCATGCTTCAAAACTTTCAAAAAAAAAACAGATCAATTTTGTGTGAATCATTTTTTTACTTTCTCTTAGTCAAAGTAAAAAAGGAAGTAATTGCGATCGTGCCCAGATTGTCGAAATTTAATCTTGACCGGAAATACATGTTTTGGGGGGTCCTCTGAATACGAAAAAAAAAAAACGAAAATCTGATGTGAAACAATCACACGACTTTCTCCTACACACTAATTAGTACAAGTTAATCAATAAATTTTCTTTGAAATTTGCAACGTTGCAATGTCTAGTTTAAGGGCTAGCCATGAAAATGGTGGTGGGGATGCTAAGCGGCTAAGTCCAAAAATCAACAACACTCGTGCAAATTTCTGTTTAAACTAACTGATAGACCCATCAATAAATACCCCTCTATAATCAATTTTATTTTCCAAAAAAAAATGTATTAATAAAAGTGCTGTGTTTTTAACTATTGCAGCAAGTATTCCAAATTTAAAGAAAAACGTTGTAGTAACCTTTTTTCGAGAAAATTCTTAAAAAAACTAAAAAAAAAAAAAATCTGGTGTGAAACACTCACACAATTTTCTCTTACTCCAGTTCTCAAAATTATAATTGACAAATTTCATAGTTTGTGTACCAAATCTAACGAAATTCTTCGAAAACTGAAAAACTATTCAGTAAAACGCACTTCCGGTTTACTAATTTTCTTTAAACTCGGAAAGCCAAAATAAATTTTGGCCATCTATTTATTTCTAATTAATTTTGTTTGGTCGATAGAATTGTATAATCAACTATGATAGCAATTTAGAGGAAGCTATAACCCCACCCCTCCCCCAAAAAGAGTGCCCTTAAATGAATTTTCCCAGCGAAATGTTTTAAATAATAGTTATAGAACCTTGCATGTTTAGTTTATATACGAAGTTTCAAGAAAATCACCAGAGCCATTTTTGAGAAAATTGCGAAAAAGAGATAAATCATTTAGTAAAGTGGGTAAAGTAAACGCACTTCCGGTTATCCACTTTTTTTCAAACTCGGAATTTCAACAACATATTCAATTCTAATTAACATTATTTAGATGATAGAATTATCTAATAAACTGCAATAGCACTTTTGATGGAAACCTAACCCCACCTCTCCCTCAATAGTGCCCTTAAATGAATTTTCCCGGAGAAATGTTTCCAATAAAAGTTGTAGCTCTTTGTATTGTTGATATACCAAGTTCGAAGAAAATCGTTGGAGCCATTTATGAGAAAATTGGAAAAACGTAAAAAAAAAAAAACTAGTAAAGTGGTACTTCCGGTTGAGGAATTTTGACAGATGACCCACTGTCTGATCTTATACTGGTAACTAAACGGAATATCAAGTTCGAACTTTCTACGATTTTTCGTTTTGGAACTATGCTGTTCACATACATACACACACACACACAGACCATTTGCTAAAAACCACTTTTTTTGGGCTCAGGGGACCTCAAAACGGATATTTCCGATGAAAACTCAATATCGAAAATTTGACACGATTACAATACTTCCTCTTACTAGGAGCAAGAGAAAGTAAAAAAATTAAAAACCTATTCTGTAAAATTACACATTAGGTTTAACCAATTTTCTTCCAAAATTTGGAATTCTAAAATGGTTCTACTTTATGTTAATGTTACGTATGTGATCTTTGTAGATTGTTGTAGGGGATTATTGCACTACGACCTGAAAGATCTATTGTGCCCCCCGGAGCCTTCTGCAATGTACAGCCGGCCTCCAAGCAGTGTTCTCTAGCTACAGACAACACTGCCCATCACCGGAACAGTGAGTTGTAGAGGCTCTTAGGAAGAGAAAATATAAGGGCAGCATGCTGGATTGAAACCCGGGACCTCTGTGTTGCTAGTCCGACACGGTACACACTGAACTAGATTAAATTAGAATTAGATTCTTTGGGGGGATTGGCTCTTCAGCCTGCGCCACCGCGATCCCTGTGGGTCTATTGTGGCACCCCTTAAGTAGGAGACCTTGCCCCCGACCTATCCATCATCGAACTGTGGAGTCTGGAGAGGTCTCCCCAGGTGGTCAATTAGAGCACCCTCTCGAGTCCTGTCTGCCTTAATAGACTTAATAGACCCGAGAGGTGCCCCTTGCTAAGGGCTGTAGGCATCAGCTTTTCTTCTCCGAAGAGGCGGTACCTCAGCCATACTAGTCCGTCGCACTGACATAGCACGTGCAGTGCTGTTTCCTCTTCTTCCTGACAAAACCTACAAAGGCTATCCGTTGCCAGGCCAATGCGATGCATGTGCTTATTAAGTCTACAATGGCCAGTGAGAACGCCAACGGCCTAGTTGGAGTAATTCTGCAGTTAGCCTGGGCGAGTAGCTATAAATAAACGTTTTCGCCTGCCTCTTGCCTGGGGTTTTAATCCACCATTCCCTTGATCGGTCGTGGATCCATGTCCTGATGGATGCACTCCTGAGGCATCTTGAGACACCGCAGAACGGTTCCGGCCCTATAAGTGTTCCAATGGAACCCTCCCGGGCCAAACGATCTGCCGCCTCATTACCTCGGTGACCCGAATGCCCAGGTACCCAAACCAGGAAGAACCTTATTATGGCTACTAATATCCCTAAGTGCACCTAGACAATCCCACACCAGCCTGACACTCTGAACTAATCCCTTCATTCTCCTTTGGCTTTCGCCAATTAACTAGGGACGGGGGACCCTAGTTTGTGTACTGTGTTTGTCCTTGTCTGTAAAGTGTAGAGTGTATGTAGTTTAAGTGTATTGTGTGTATTGTGTTAAGTGCGTGGAGTACTGAGCTGTGGTAACCCGTGGGGTCGCTACTCCCCAAGTAACTACATGTCCACTTGCGGGCATTATGTAAGTGGTAACTGTAGATTGTATTGAAGTAGTGCTTTAGAGGGAAGCATAACTCCTACTGCCCCCCCCCGCATTCCCCCAACAATTCAATTTTCCTAGAAAAATGTTTCAAATAAAAGTGATAGGTATTTATGCCCGTAGATTAGTATACGAAGTTTAAACAAAATTGTTGAAGGTGTTTTCGATAAAATCACGAAAAACTTGAAAAACAAAAAACATTCAGTAAAGTTGAATGAACTTCCGGTTGATGGATTTTACCCGTAATGTTCATGCGGTGATAGTATCTAAACGGAAATAACAATTTTCAGCTTCCTGCGTCTTTTCATTTTTCAGATATTCTGTAAAACCACACACACACACACACACATATACGAGGATAAACGATACGATCCATATAGATCTAAACAATGAATTGAAATATCTAATAGAATTGTTCACAAATTATTCCTTAATTGGAATATGGATGTGTATAATATATATCTACATATATGTAATCATAATATATACATATGTATATTTGTTTAATATTTGTATAGAATTGATTATGAATAATTTTATGTATTTATTATAATTATGTACCTATATGTGCATACATTATTGTGTACTCGTATTTTTGTATGTTTTTCGCATATATATATATATATATATGTGTGTGTACAAGTGTGAATAATTGTGTATTGTTGTGTGCTTATGTTGTGTATACCTATACATGAATTATCCAGAATACATTGTAACATTATTCATCATAGAACGTAGAAAGAATATATCTTTCGTAGAAAGAAGAATATCAAAGTTATCGAGTCCATAAAGGTTCAAAATACGTAAATATAGTGCTGAGAGGTTACATACATACTAAGAACCTACTCAGGAAAAATGCAATGATAAGTTTACAAATTTTTTTAATATTAAAACAAATTTAACCAACCTGGTATAATAAACACCAACCATGCGCCAAAATAATAATTAAACAAGAACCTTCCCAACTTTATCACAACGAATGACTTTTTGTTTGACTTCTTTTGAAGATATTCTGGTCCGACCAGAATTTTTAGGGAAAAAAAACAAAAAAAACAAGTAATATAAAAATTACAATATGATGGAGCCGGTAAGCAATCACTCAAAACTTGTACAACACCATAAACATAGCCAAAATAAATTTTTAATAATTATTATACTGATGATAGTGGTGGCCTTGTGATGGATGCAAGAAACTTGGAAATAATATTAATTTATAAATAAATCTAAAATATCAAGATATGTGACATTCCCTTGCAAAAGGACCAGCCAGGTAATACAAGTACAGTTACTAGGAATGTCCAAGAACCTTTATGGCTTTGTTCTATCCCCTTCTCCTTACAAGGGAGGCACTAAACGGACAAAGAGAAGATTAATTTTTAAGACAGACTCGTTCTAGCTACCAAAGTGAAAACATCAGAGCCAGTATCAAGTTTTAAAGAGTTTATTCCAATTAATTTATAAGCATATTGTTGTTAACTTAATTTATCTTAGAGAATATATCTTTTGAAAAACAGTGTGACTTCTTTATTATTGCTAACACTTCATTCTCTTTTAAACTACATACTTACAAGCCTTTCATACAAATCCGCTCGTGCTACACAACAAGCTACCTACATACATCATCACACCAATTACATTACAGCCTCCTTAAGGTCGAAACGTCTTGAAATGAAAATTGAAACTTTATCAAATAATTGAGTAGTTTTATTAATCACAAATCTTCAATAGAACAATATAACATCCGCTTCTCAAAACTGAACAAAAAAAAAAAACATCAGGATAATGAACGACATTTCACTCGACCAAAATGGATTCTGATGTGGTAAAGAATATGTATAAAGGTGTATTAGCAGCAATCCACAGCAAAGAGAATGCAACCACAGCAGAGAGAAAAGAGGTCCTCTCTGGTTAACAGAGACTCCTCTCTGACTTAGGTAGGCTAGAGTGGGAGAACCTGTGTATATAAGCCAGTGGGAATCTATCTAAAGGATATCTATCATATACAACCATACAACTGTACACCAGTCATCGCATCGTGTCCATATCTCTATTCTTAACATTCATTCTATCATTTTCATTATAAAGTCCAGTGCAGTTAGTGTAAACTTAGCTACATAGGGTCAGCATATCTCGTTCATTTAATCAAACCTAATTTCTCTCCTCAATAACCCTATCATAAAGATTTCAAGGTTTCTTTATTAGTTTTTCAAGTTTTTTAAGCTGAGTTCTCAACGTCCAACTAACAAATTAAAGTAGTTACTATTTTAAAATAATTAGATCGATTTTCATCTATAAATACAATATAATAGGGATTGTAACAATACATTTTGGTTTTTATATTAGAAAGAGGATGGGAGAACTCCAAACATATTTCTGCTCTTATCTTGATTAATATAGGCTGTGAAAAAAATTATTTATGATAGAACTGAGAAAGAAATATATATATGATGGTTTATGTTCCATTTTTTTTTTTTCGTGTATATACTTAATCTTCTTACTCACTCTCATGAGAGAGATAAAGAGAAAAAGATGATGGTAACTTTCTGTTAGAAGCGGAGAAAGAGTAGACATACTTTTCTTTCGTGTTTTTTATTTTATTTTATTTTAAAAAAAATCTCTTTCAGTTAATGTATTTGTTTTCTTTCGGGTTTAATAAAATGTGATGCCAAATGTATCCCTAAAAAAATGTTATTCTATCAAAATTTTTTTATAAATATTCTATAGCATTTCTTTGTAAACATTAAAGGAAAAATATTGACAGTTTTTTTTGTATTTACTTGTAAACATATGAAATATATGTTTGAATTTACCTTTTGTATTGTTTTAAAACGTAATTGTTTATTTACTATGACATGTTTAGACATGAAAGTAAAGAGGTTTTGAATCCTCTTTCATATCACGTACTTTCTTTCTAGAACGAGCTAGAACTCTTGTGCGTATATATATAGAACTTAGTTTCTTAAGATAATTCTCTTACAACTTTCTGGGAAAGAAATACTATCGACCACATCTTGATACTCTGAGATTTAGTGTGTGTGTTATATTTCCGCCCCATCAGTTTTACAAACTCCGTTCACACAGTGTATAAACTGATTTTTGCCCTATACAA
This sequence comes from Triatoma infestans, assembly GCA_011037195.1. Taxonomy (NCBI): domain Eukaryota; kingdom Metazoa; phylum Arthropoda; class Insecta; order Hemiptera; family Reduviidae; genus Triatoma; species Triatoma infestans. Next base: position 19,963 of record JAAEAF010014089.1, read on the forward strand.
GTCTATGTTCTTTGCACTGTTTTTCACGGCACCCTGATGATAGGCTAAACTGTTTGGTGATGACCATAAAAACAATCTTTCATGTTTCCAGTTCTGCAGATCCAAAATCACAACAATTCACTAAACTTTCTTGCATGGCTATAAGCCCGAAAAATTGAACAAGCAAAAGAGCTGAAAAACAAGGTAATTGAAGACTAATTGAAGGTAGAAGAAGACCACCTATCTAGCAGGTTGGATAAATGGGTCCAATAAGAGCTGCTTAAGTCCAACTTAATAGCCGAAGAGATATAAGGCTAATAGTGGGTCTACTAACAGGGCATTGTAGGCTGAATAGGCACATCCACCACTTGTTACTTGCCGGATAACGCGTTATGCCGATTCTACAAGACTGAGGAGGAAACCCCAGCACACATCCTTTGTGATTGTACCAGCCTGGCGAGGACAAGATTACTTCAACTGGGGACCTGACAGAGCCGTTCTCAGCTTTGCTAGACCTGATTAAGAGGGCGAAGCTGAGGGATGTGCTATAATTTTAGGGAAGCCACAATAGACCTCTTATTGTAGGTCGCAGTAGAATGAGGCTTGCCCTCCCCGCTCGAATCTAATCTAATCTAAGTCCAGCATTATGAAATCTGCATTTTTTCGTTGTTGTTTAATAGCGAAAAAATATTTTTAAACACCCTATTGTAACTTGTAAAATAAATAAATAAATAAAAAAATGGATTAGGCATGACAAACGTCATGCACTGTGGATAGATATGGATGAGCTGTACCTCACTGCCAAAATCTTAATCCACATTCACAGAAAGTGATGTTGAATGTATTGGAGGAGGAGAGGTCTGTGGCCGAAATTAATCATGATGCCCTCATGTTGCGAGGTCAGAAAGAATGTCTGCTACTGTTACTTCTTTCTACGAAGAATTTGACCAACCTACTTATGAAGATGGGTTGTGATTATGATCTAAACAAGCCTGATCAAGCATTAATTAGGATTTGAATAGGGGGCGTGTGGTAAGCACGCCTTTTAGTTCCCGCCTTCGCTACCTGGGGCGCTACTAACTGTAGCTTCCCACTTTTCATCACAATGTTGGGTCAACACCGACTTTGCTCTCACGGGAATTGAACCCTGAATTCTCACATGAAAGGCGAGAGCGCTAGCCACTAGACCAACGCGTAAGGACAAGTATAAACAGTTGTATAATAATACTGAAAGCAGCTAAAAATAAGTACATTGCTACAAAGTTTCCAAAAAGTTTGCAATATTAATAAGTATATTTTTTGCTACAATTCTATAAGGCCTGTCATTTGTTATTCATTTTATAGAAAAAATGCTCCTTACACACAGCAGCCCATTAACGGTGACATGAACGTTGTACTTATTGGTGAATGTATGTCCTGCGAGCCGTTGATTCTATATTTCTTACTTCTGGAAGAAATAGGGACAACATTTTCTAACTTTTACATCCAAAATCCGCTCTTTAACTCACGGTACTGGTTGAAACCTCAAGAGAATTGAGACCTGATTCTCGTATCAAAGACGGATGCCCTATGTTGTACATTGCTGTACATAAATCATTATAATAGATTTTTGATAATAGTATCCTTATATTCCATTCTATTTCTGGCCAGCCCAGTTAAAATTTGGTTTAGCTGCTCTTTATTTCAACGGGAAATATCAGCTATACTCGTAAATTTAATTTGTTAACCTAATTTCCTACCTAAATTAAGGAAGGATAAAACGTAAAACTCTAACCTCTTTTGCACTGGGGATTTATGAGTAATTCTAATTAAACAAAATGTGTTCATGGTGATGTAGATATTTTTTTTTTTAATCTCAGGGTGCTGAACTATTCAGTTAACTTAACTTATTCATCAACAATATTGAGGTTAATAGCAACCCGTACTACTACCCTTTCTAAAGTAAAAATCTATCACCCCCCAACCTCATCGGAGCCCGAATAGATGATCCTTAGTCTTGACAGTCATGGGGGCGGGAGGGGGAAGGGAGGGTAACCCTCTAATCACTTTAGCCAAGGATCTGAAAGTAATTAATAAAAAGTTATTACCCGGCTGTGAGAGGGTGCTTGGGTAAAATTTACCCCTTTGGCTATTTCATTGAAAGAAAAGATGGGTTGGGGAATATTGGCCGCCACATTGACTTAACCAACGAGAGAGTATGGCAAAATCCCAGAAGACATATTAATTAAATTAATGATGAATGACAATTATTATTATTATTATTATTAGAAAACAGTAATAAAAAAACAAAATATGGTAAAAGAGTAAAATTGAACGCGGAGGTCCAGCAGTGCCGCTTTTAGATTTTATTGCCGTCTTTCGAGGTATTACAATTCATTAGAGATGTACTCTAACGAGAGGATATTATCTGGACAATACGAGAGGCGGGATTTTTTAAGAAATCTGAGGACGTCATGACCACGGATGCTGAAAAAACAAAAAGAAGAAAAGAATAAAACTAAGGATTATTTAGTAAAATAATAAATAAGATTCTGATGTGTAAACACTCACACGACTTTCTCGTGATAAATGTTTATTGGTCATCAAATTTTTTGAGGCAGCCATCACCTTTCAGCCTCACAGAGAAACTTCCTAAAATAAATTTACTCGGAAACTGTTTCACACAAAGTGATAGATCTTTGGATGTATGGTTAATATATTAAGTTTAATAAAAGTCGTTGGTGCGTTTATGGAGAAATTTGCATTAAAACTGTAAACAAAACAAAAAGTGCAGTCAAGTTGCACTTCCGGTAAACTAATTTTCTTCAAAGTCGGAATTTTGACAACACAATTATTTTGTGATTAATATTACACAGTTGTAGAGTAGTATAATTAACTGAAATGGCACTTTAAAGGAAAACTTTAACCCTCCCCCGCCCAACTAAACCCCTCTTGAATGAATTTTCCCGGAAAATGTTACAAATAAAAGTCATAGATCTATAAGTACGTAGTGTATATAAGAAGTTTCAAGAAAATCATTAGAAGTAATTTTCAAGATGATCCCTAAAAAGCTTGAACAATCCATTCAGTAAATTGGTACACCTGGTTGACCGATTTTAGTCAAAACCGTTAAGGGCGCCTTCCACTGCGAGCGAAGCGGGCTCCGTTCGGTCTCCGTTCAACTCGCAAAGGTTTATCTTCATGTAAGTGCTTCCGCTATGAAAAAAGTGAGCGGAGCGGACTGAACGAGTATAAAGAGTTACGAAAGTGGTCGCAGAGTTGAGCGGATTTGGGACGGACTCCGTTCCACCAATAGATGAGTCAGCGGAGCGGACTGAGCGAGGAAAAAGGAGCCGTTGTATCGCGCTGTGCAATGCTAGTTTTGAACGGTGTCCGCTAGCCCTTCCCTACATCCCTCCCTACTTATGCGCGCATTCCACTGCGAATATCTTTTTCAGCTCATTCTTGAACATGTTCTGTGACTGCAGTATCGTAGTGTATTTGAATAAAATGGAGCTTTTTATTGAAACAGTGCAACAATACCCTTGTTTATGGAATACCAGCGACAGAGATTATCATCTTGTAAATCGTAGAATATCCGTAGTAAATCGCCTTTGACAGGTCTCTCTCTAATGTGGTAGCTCATCCAAAATCTTGGTTTGTTACGCTTCTTTTTCTTATAACTATAGAGTAGCAAGCATTTACTTATCGTATTTATATAGTCATCATCACTGGAATCGTCTGGCATTATTACTAGAAACGAAAAACGAAAAAGAAAACTTCAACCATGACTTGCTCGATCCAACTGGCTATAATGACTGGTGACCATTCAGTCCGCTGATAATGGAAGCATCAACCCCTTCCATCTCATTTCTCGCTTAGCTCAATCCGCTAACAGGTTTCCGAATCCGCTGACAATGGAAGGCAAATACCTCTTTTATGTAAAACTCTTTTTAGTGGAAGGTCAAAACTATTTTACTCCGTTTCGCTCAGCTATTTCATGCTCATTACCCTTTTGCAGTGGAAGGCATGCTTTATTATTGTCGAGTACGCTCATAGCACAAATCAAGTTATTTCAACTTATTATCAAGTAGTTTCTGGGATTTTATATTTTTGAGTTACGCTGACTACGTATACACGCACAGTGATCTGTTTCTAAAAACCGCTTTTACGGACTTAGTGGACCTCAAAACATGTATTTCCGGTAAAAAGCATGATATCGAAAATTTGACGCGATTGTAATACTTACATCATAGCAGCCGTAAGAGAAAGTAAATCAAATGACACGATAGCAATACTTCTTCTTACAAAAAAAAAACCAGGGCGCAATAGCCCATGAAGAGCCAAGGCTTGCCAGACGGCGATTTCAATAGGAGGGCGTGTGGTAAGCACGCCTTTTAGTTCCGGCCTTCGCTACCTAGGGCGCTACTAACTGTAGCTTCCCACTTTTCATCACAATGTTGGGTCAACAGGGACTATATCCTCACGGGAATTGAACCCTGAATTCTCGCACGAAAGGCGAGTGCGCTAGCCACTAGACCAACGCGTAAGGACAAGTATAAACAGTTAATAATATTGAAAGCAGCTAAAAATATTTAGTAGAATTTGAAGTTTGAAAAAAAAAAAAATCCATTTAGAACTCTAAGGCTCGGTTTCACCAACAGGTTGTTAAAACTTAACCGTTTGTTAAACATTTTTAACATTAGATTTAACATAACTTCTTTTTCACCGAAACAGTGTTAGAAAGTAGTAATAATATTCGCAAATGAGTGTTTACAATAAACACATCGCAAATGTTTTTGGTTTGCAACTGTTGCGTTACTACCCTTGTGAAACTCAAAAAGCATACAACGCCGGATATGTACCTCTTCTGGTATTTGATTGGCCATTTCACCCTAAATTGCAAAAAGAAAGTTTAAGTGTAGTGGAATCGTTTATTGGATGATCTGATCCCACCGTGTTACTACAAGATGTAGAGGAATCGTTTAATGTGATTCCTGAGGTATGTAGTAGATGTCTTGAAGAGGGCGGAAGTTAGTTTAGATATTTTTGGAAGTTAGTGCTCGAATTATGAACACGGATTTTATAAAAAATAGACTTTATTTGAACAATAAATTAAACGTAAAAAATGGTAACTATTAACAAGAAATAATTAGAAATAAATAGAAGATAAATAACTAATAATTTAGAATGATTAAGATAAATGAACTAAGTATAAATAAAAACTGTATAGGGACGCGTAAACTGCAGCTCGTATATGAAGATGTACTGAAGTGTAATCGTATAATCATTCCCTCTTCCAATCGGGCGAAGTTTATATATTAGTGTTGGCCACACTCACACCAAGACATCTGTCCTGGTGTGCGACCTTGTGTGACCTTGGTTAGTTTGGTGACCACCGATTTAAGTCAGTGGCCAGCCTTAGCGGTGCTTGCTTTGATGTAAGGGTATATACCCTTGTTTGTTTGTTTGGCCGCGGCCTTGTCTTGAAGTCAGACAGCTGGCTAGGTCACTAGTTGTAAATTATTCTTTCTTTGTTTCTGTTGTGAAGGTTTGACATTGCTATGACTTTGCCATGTCATTACATTAAGTTTTAATTATTTACGAGTAAACAAGTCACTCTAACCTTAAAATGTCTTTGGCACGACTTTGAAGTACACAATGAGCTGATAAATGACAAACATGAATATAAACGAATATCGACATGAGCAGAAACGACATTAATTTCCGGTTCCCCTAATATTTTACTAAATGAATTATCCATTGTTATTTCCATTTTTCTCGCCAAAAATAGCTCAGGGAAAGACATGTTTAATGTTATATGGATTGTTGTGTTTGCCTACTTTGCTATTAAATCTTGTGTAGAATTGTTCTGTCAAGTTCGTCGTGAACATAGTCGATCTAAATAACTTAATCGATAGTCCTGAAATATTTTTAAGTTTAATCATTGTATTTCTAAAAAATCTAGAAATGTGTACAATTGTTTTTCATAAATCATTACAACACCAAAGACCTCGCACGTTGGTCTAGTGGCTAGCGCACTCGCCTTTCGTGCGAGAATTCAGGGTTCGATTGCCGTGTGTCGATTCCCAAAGTCGGTGTTGACCCAGCATCGTGATAAAAAGTGGGAAGCTACATTCCTCCCTTCTGCCTGTTCCCTTCCGGTACTAAGGGTTCTTTAAAGACCGTTCCTATCCTTTCGGATATACCAGTCCCCCCGTGCAAGCACGGAGTCGTTTTACAAGAGAAGGATGTCACCACCCGGGAGAGGCTGTAGTGCAAGGCCTCTCCAAGGCAGAAGTGCCACCCCGGGCACTCCCCCGCTTGACCCATTTAAGGGTAGGTTGAGATACGCTCAACCAGCGCGCAGAGTGATCCCACAAAGTGGTCACACCCCACTACCGGAAGCTAGAGAAGGCACTCTAGCAGGCTCCGGTGGACCGCGCACATCTAGCAGGTGCACTTCCAGCTACGGGCTGGCACCGGGGTTAAATTTATATTGCGAGTCTCCTCCCGCTCAACTCATAACCGAAGTCATTGGAGTTGTTGTTGGGACCACGGCCACTACGAATCCGACCTCAATCGCAAGCAATTGGGCCTGGAAATCGACGCTGCTTGCGCCCGTAGTTCAGTATTTCATACTCGAGTGGGAAGCTACAGTTAGTAGCGCCCTAGTTAGCGAAGGCCGGAACTAAACGGCGTGGGAACTGCGCGTGCTTACCATACGCCCCCTGATTCAAATCGCCGTCTGGCAAGCCTTGGCCCTTCATGGGCTGTTGCGCCATGTTTCTGAATTCTGTTAAGATTTGTGAATTGCGTTAAGTTTATTCACGCCAGATTTTTACTTTCTCTTACTCCTAGAGTAAGAAGAAGTATTGTAATCGTGTCAAATTTTCGATATCGAGTTTTTTCCGGAAATATCCGTTTTAGGTCCTCTGAGTCTAAAAAAGTGGTTTTTAGCAAATGGTCTGTATGTGTATGTATGTGATGAACAGCATAGCTCAAAAACGAAAAACCGTAGAAAGTTGAAACTTGACATTCCGTTTAGGTAACAACCATGGCATCTGACAGTGTGTCATCTGTCAAAATTCTTCAACCGGATGTACCACTTTACTTGTTTTTTTTTTTTACTTTTTTTGCGTTTTTCTCAAAAAATGGCTCCGACAATTTTCTTCAAACTTGCTACATCAACTACACATACAAAGAGCTACAACTTTTATTTGAAATATTTCTCTGGAAAAATTCATTTAAGGGCACTTCTGGGGGGGAAGGGTGGGGTTAGGTTTTCATCTAAAGTGCTATTTCAGTTTATTTCAACAATTCTATCATCTAAATAATGTTAATTAGAATTAAATATGTTGTTGAAATTCGAAGTTTCAAAAAAAAAAATTCGGATAACCGGAAGTGCGTTTACATTACCACTTTACTAAATGATTTTTTTTTTTCACTTTTTCGCGATTTTCTCAAAAATGTTTCCGACGATTTTTTTTTTTTTTTTAAACTTCTTATATAAACTAAACATACAAAGATGTACAATTTTTATTTAAAACATTTCACTGGGAAAATTCATTTAAGGGCACTTTTGGAGGAGGGGATGGGGTTGTGTTTTTCTCTAAAGTGTTTAGCATAGTTGATTATACAATTCTATCATCTAAACAAAATTAATTAGAAAATAAAGAGATGGCCCCGAAATTCTGAGTTTTAAGAAAATTAGTAAACCGGAAGTGCGCTTTTACTGAACAGTTTTTGACGAATTTCATTAAATTTGGTACACAAACTATAAAATTTGTCGGTTATAATTTTGAGAACAGGAGTAAGAGAAAGTTGTGTGAGTGTTTCACACCAGATTTTTTTTTTTTTTTGTTTTAATGGGAAAATTTCTTATAAAAAGTAAATGAATCAGGGGGAGAGTGAGTATAATTAATGCTCAAGAGTTTAGAGAACAAAGCGATTTAAAAATGGGATTAATTATTTTACATCCAGCGTGAAAAACAGGAAGTGTAAATAAATATTTTTAAATTGCATTTACCCACTTTCTAAGAGAATATTTTGGGTGAAGTATAGAAAACATAATTATAACATAAATAATAAATTATCTTAGAAAGACCATTTAATTATTGAAAGTCCTCTAAGGAATTTCTTTTTTAAAATAAATAGTCTTCGAGTTTTTTCTTCTTCTTTCTGAAGTAATTATAATAAGATTATACCGGCTTTTATACTTTAAGGTTTATATATATATATATATATGTGTGTGTGTGTGTATATCGCACTTTTCTTTTTTATACTATTTTAGAACAAACTAACATTTACATTTCCTTTTTAAAGGAAAAACTTTTTCTTTCTTATTTTTCTTTCATTTTTTAGGCTTATACGGAATAAATTACCAGAAAAATACATTCGTCTAAACTTTTATAAAGTGAGATTTATCCGAGGAATAACCTTTTCTAATCCTAGGCCACCACATTAATATGATTTTCTTTTTTTTGTAAATTGGGCACCACTAAAGTTAAGGATTATTATTATTCAAAGGAGGGGAGGGCAAACCCTACGCTATCCAAAGCCTCCCCGGGCCCATATAGCTATCCCTAAAGAATAACAACCACTGCGACTAGAACTATTGAGTGGAGTATATATAATATAATATAAGGCATGAGAAAAATGGGAAATTAAAATATTAAAAATTATATAGAAAAAAATTAATATATAAATTAAATTTAAAATCGTTAGCAATTAGTGTTTATTATCACTTTCAATAAGCCAAAGGAATGGCGCTTATCTTGAAACCCAGAATTCTTGTTGCCAGTTTTGGACCCATGTGTTCTTAGTCCATATCGGGGAAAAAGAGAGAGGAAAAATAGGAAATAAGGAAATAATTCTTATGTGCCTTTAACTTTTGAGTAAAGAAGGCAAAATTTCTAAATTGCCAAATTTTATTTATAAAGATGATAAGATAGAAATAGTTAAATCCTTTAATTATCTGGGCGTTCCTCTTTTTGCCTCAGGAAGGTCTATACAATCTGGTAAATATTTTGTAGCTAGAAGCGCTGCGGCAAATTGTACTGTACTCAAGCTGTTTGTGTCCTGCAGATCTGACGAGTGGGCTACAAAAAGTTACCTTTATGACGCCTTATCGGAGAGTGTTATTATTATTATTATTCGCAGAAGGGGAGGGCAAACCCTACGCTATCCAAAGCCTCCCAGGGCCCATATAGCTACCCCTAAAGAATAACAACCACTGGGACTAGAATGAAAATCCAGGCCCAGGTTTTAACCATCTAAGTTTCACCACAGACCGAACAAATCGGACTAAAACCTTAAAAAGACACAGCTTAAGATCCTCTACCGATATCCTATTCCGGCCGAAGGTCCTAAACCTAATCTCCTCACAGCCCAAACAATCCATCATCAGATGCAAGGCTGTTTCCTTCTCCGTCTCACAAACTCTACAAAAGGGGTCAGGCATGAGTCCCATTGTATAGAGATGTCTCCTTAAACCACAATGCCCAGTGAGGAATCCAACCAGATGCCTGAGGGAGGTCCGTGAAAGATATCGGACCCCGCTACTCAAAGCTCCGTCCGGGCCCCCAATGAGCATTTTAGACTGCCGACAACCCACTGCACTTATCCATAAGGATGAGTGCTGTGAGGTCATCCACGTCTGAAAGCCGGACAAACATGTGCCAGAAGACACACCAACAGCAGGCTCTGGACCAATGAAAGGGAGAGAGGCACCTAATTTGGCAAACCTATCCACCTCCTCATTACCAAAAATTCCCATATGACCTGGAACCCAGACCAGAAGCACATCCTTTAATAAAGAAAGATCTTCCAGTCTTTTAGAACATTCCAACACCAATCTGGAAGTGAAGACACATGAATTAAGCGCCTTCAACGCAGCCTGGCTGTCCGAGCAGATACAAACACCTTTTAAATTATGTTACGCACCCTCTCATCCAAAATACAGCAAAGAATTGCATAAACCTCAGCCTGGAAAACGGTGGCCCACTCACCAAGAGGCGCTACCAAATGATCTCCCGTCTCAAAATAGACGGCAGCCCCAGACCTACCATCCATCCTGGAACCGTCCGTGTAGCATCGGAGATAGTTCTCCGGAATCACACCAGACGGACCCAGGGTTAACCAATCTTCCCTAGAAGGCAACTAACCCTGTAGGAATGACCAAAGACAAAAGTCTTCAAATTCCTATCAGAAGGGAAACCTGTAATGGGAATCCTTAAAAGCATCTCACGATAAATGGTAGAATGACCATATCCGCTTACCCTGCCAAAAACCTGCCTGTTTAATTCTATAACAGGCTTTCATTGCCTGGTTTTTCACCTCCACAAAGAGAGGTGGAATCCCTAACAAAGTCTCCATAGATGCGGTCGGTGTAGTCCGAAACGCACCAGTCACCGCCAGACAAGCCAAACGTTGGATTTCTTCCAACAGCTGCCTAGCGGATCGTGTTTCAATGCGACGCCACCACACTAAAGCCGCATATACCAATCTAGGTTTAATGACCATGCAATAAATCCAGAACATCATCTTGGGAGTGATCCCCCAATTCTTATCTACACTCAGGAAAAAGTTAAGGATTAAATAAAATCCTTTGTGAATGGAAAAGTCTTTGTAATTTTGACTCTAGCAAATTGGATTTTTACGGTCAGCACTAGAAGAGTCCTTCCTAATTCTGAAAATTGGTTATTGAACTTGATAATTTGCAGCATTAGAAAGTTGACCCTTTATTTTCAAGTTAGTATGAATGGGAGTCACATAGGAAAAGGGGCAACTGCTTTGTATTAAGGTTGGTTTTGTTTTAGTATCAAATTGGGTAAAAATAGTGCAATATAAACTGATGTTTTATTTGTGTAATATGAGCGCTAATCGATATGCCTGTCGGGAAGCATGAACTAAAGTTAATTGGGCTTATTGGGTTATCAAAAATGTGACAATAGTTTCAAAGATCTGTGTACGAATTAATAATCATTGGAAATATGAATCTTTTTTTTTTTTAATGAGCAGGATCATTGGATGTGAGCCTGGTAGGTTTGCAAACTTACTGTGACAATAAGGATGGAAGTATTTTTTCATAACATGTACGTACACATTATTGGATGTAGTTTGTATTATTTTCAAAACATTTTTTCAAGTTTCATTTCTATATTTTCTGGGAATCTATAGTTTAATGATTTTCTGAGTTTTTTTTTTTTTTTTTTTTAAATCAGTATTTAATTTCAAAATTTCATTATTTTCTTACGATAACGAGAATTGTTTCACACTCTATAAAAATTACTTCCTATTCTACTTTGTGTAAAAATAGATATACGGGCAACTTTTGAATGAGTAATGTGACCAGATCGTTCGGTCACAATGACTAGCCTTGAATCTAGTCTATAGAGAGTTATATTATGTCAATAGCTTGCCTTGAATTGACCAACTAGGATACAATAACGTACTGTGTGTCTGGTACGTGTTACTCACATTTACTGCAATAAAAGGTAGTTTATACGATCGTTATCAATTTTAAAAATATTGAGTTTTAATCAAAAATACATGCATTTGAGGTCCCCCTTAATTATGAGAAATATATGTTTAGTTTCAGAGACATTTTCCGTGGAAGCCTGCTTCATTTTGTGGTCATCGACCGGTTTCGGGCGTTCGCCCATCTTCAGGATGCGCTTTACAGACAGTGTGCCAGCACAGACTCGTACAGAGACTTAGTTTCACACTAACTTATTATTTAATTTAAGTGATATTTCATTAGAGGAGTTAGTGTGAAACTAAGTCTCTGTACGAGTCTGTGTTGGCACACTGTCTGAAAAGCGCATCCTGAAGATGGGCGAACGCCCGAAACCGGTCGATGACCACAAAATGAAGCAGGCTACCACGGAAAATGTCTCTGATGCTTTCCAGCTCTGCGGAATCAACCACCACAACAACTTTAAATTGCCCATAATATACTTATCATTAATCATATAATTTATCAAAATGAATTTTACAATCAGTAATATTATAACAAACTCTCCGCTATTTCACTTCAAGTCAGTTTCCTCAAAGAGTACCCATCAAATGAGAAACGAAAATCAGTTTTAGTACTGTATAAAGATCTTTAATGGTGTCAGATTAATATAATATAAAATCTATATTAAGATTGGTCGAATGGTTATTGTAGGGTTTGGCCAACGAACTCAAAGTAGGTCACACTCAGAATTCATCCATTTATTACTAAATTATCTCACGCTGATGGGCGGGTTATACACGTTAATAGACTAAAACATATATATACATTAGGACCACCCAAATGAATACAGCACTACTCCACTATTATATAAACATATACAACTATATAACATGAATCCACAGGACATACACTTATAATTATATTAGGACACTCCAATTAAATAACCCTCAGCCTACTATCTAACCCGCACACAAGTATCCGTTATACTATCTGCTATATGCTATCTTCTATCAACTATCTACTATCAGTTATCTACTATCTATTATCTACTATCTGCTGGGCCGAACTCCCATTCTGGCATAACAACTGCACATCTATCCTTAACTACTTTACTGGATCATCCAGATACAGGATCATCCTTCATACGCCGCGACGCGACACTCACCAAATGGAATACAGTTGTTAGATGCTATGCCGACATGGCACATGTCGACTCAGCAGTGTCCTTATTTCTCGAACTATTCTACTGCAGACGTTTATTTTAAGGGCACCACTATTAAGGGCACGGCCCCTTACAGTTATAATAGATAATAGACGACAAAAACTTCGAAAAAACAATCTCGTGGGCAACACTCGTAGGACACTTCTCACTCTCTCTCTCTCTGTAATTTTAAAAATTTTACCAATTTTCTGTAGATTAATTATATTCCAATGATACTTTAGATCAGGAATATTTTATTAAAAAATGCTCTTATGTTACGATCAAAAATCATGAATTAGCTTCCTAATTAATCAAATCGTAATAATGATAGAGACCATATTCGTAGTTTGGTATGGAACTAACGTTTCTATCCAGTTTCAATAGGCTTCTTGTAGGAAGTGCCAAATCGAACCTCCAAGACCTGTGCGAGTGATTAGACTGCAAATCTTACCGGCATTGGTTTCACACTTCTCCCAGAAGCCACGTAAAAACATCTTTCCCAGAAAACTGTTTAAAATGAAAGTTACGTCACCTTTGAGCCCACTTTAAAAAAATCATGAAAATCAGAAAGGAAACCACTTAGTAAAACTGCATTTTCCTTGAACTGATTTTTCATTCAACTTGGAATTTTAGTAAAGCATTTAATGAACGCATTTCATGTTTTGTTCTCAATCCAATTGCAGTCTCAAAGTCGCACTTTCGATTCAGGAATTGTAGAAGAAATGACCTTTAATAGTACAAAACACATATAAAACACGTGTTTTTTGCTAAATAAATTTATTCTTTGAAGGAAGTGGCTCAGAAAAAACTTATATCGCAATACTTGAAACAGTAAATTTAAGTTAAATAAAACTTCAAATTCCAATTTGGAAAGTAATATTGTCCTTAATATTATATGGATGTGGAACGATATTATATATTTCGGAAGAGCACTTTAAAGAGAAGATTAACATAACAACTCAAATCCTGAGCGACACAAGAAACCCAGTTTTCTGGGAAAACTTTTTAAATAAAATTGAAAGACAACATATCTTTATGGTAGTTGCTATATAAACTTTAAAAGAAATCTGATTGCTTTTAGCGTATTAATTAACGCAATAAAAGAATGATAAAACTATTATTCAATTATTCGTCCTGAAAATATTTATTAAATTTTCAGTTTATTCTACTATTAATGTCATCATCAGTTTAGTCTACTTTGTTAGGTTAATCATACATTATATATATATATGTATATATCTGAAATTATTTATATAATAATGAAGAATTCGAAATTAAAATCAAATTAGCAAATTTTAAGCGTTTAAGTTGTTTTCAATAATTAATTTTTCAATCAGTTAATATATGGGAATTTTTATAAAAAAAATTACAACTATAAAAAAAGAAGATGATATGGCTTTTATGTGAATTAGTTCACAGGAGATTTGTCAGTTTAATCACATTATTACAGAAATGAGGAAAACTTGTAATGTTCAAACCAAATAAAATTGTTTAATAGTACTTGATCTCACAAACAAATGATAATTTGGTAATAAATAAAATACAGTAGGTTGTGGCCTGAGAGCGGTTTTTCTAGTATTTCCGTTTTTCTCACAATTTGTTTGAAAGCGATCATTAATTAAATGAAATGTTTTCATTAGAACATTTGTATGCATGTCAAACCTAAATATGGTGCCTTCGGAGAAACCTCTATGGCCTCTCTTATGATACATTCATAATGTTTTGGTGTTCGTTACGACCGCTGTATTCAATGTTGTAAATTGGGGATGTTGAGGTTCGGTCATACAAAAGAACTCTTTTTAAATTTCTACCGAAGTTTCGGTAAATTTATTGCCTTCTTCAGGGTCTGTACAAAGGTTTTAATACAAATGAGAAAAAAATAGAAACAATAAAATATGAACTTAAAATAAATATTTTCAAAATAAATTTGTTTTAAATAAACTAAATAAAAAGTATGATATATATATTATAGCACATTTAAATTTATTTTAAGCTATTGTTGTAGAACAGATCAATATATTAAACTAAATTACAACTATTGAAATTATCTAAGATATTTAAAAATAATGGCTATCCTCTCCGTATAGTACAAAAAATATTAGATCAACGATACACAGATACTATGATCAATCTGACTCCCTCGACGCCATCACAGCAACTTCCAATATCCTATATCTCTGTCCCATACATAGAAGGTCTATCAGAAAAAAATAGCTAAAATCTTCAAGAAATATAACCTTTCCATTGCTCACAAAAACTCCAATTCTCTAAAAAAAAACTCCTTTTCTAAACTAAAACACCCTACACCCACAACTTTATTATCAGATATAATTTATAAAATAAATTGTATACAATGCCCAGCTACATACATAGGACAAACATCTCAATATTTAAAAAAATAGGATGTACCAACATAAATACAACTGTAAAACTAAAAAACCAACTGACATGACTACACACACTAACGAAACATTGCATACAATATAAACATGAATTTGACGTGGAAAACACTAAAATTCTCTCCATCAACAATAACAATAAAAAAAAAAAAATATATTGGAAATGATACATATTAAAAAAGATAAATTATCTATCAATTTTAGAACAGACACCAAAAACCTATCCGTCAGTTATAACAATCTCCTGGAATTTCCAAAACAACATACAGACTAAGGACACGGTTTTCCCATCCGCTCTCCTTATTAAACTAATAAACTTTATACTCATCCAATGTCCGTAACGCTTGTTGATGGTAGGTCACAGGTTAAACTAAAGTTTGTAAGTAATTCTAGCTGAAAATTTTTGTAACTACATTTCCTAAGTTATTTCCATACTTTACTCTTATATATGCCACATATTGTCAAAGTTTCAATAGTTGTGATTTAGTTTAATATTGAACTGTTCTACAACAATAGTTTAAAATAAATTTAAATGTGCTATATATATCATACTTTTTATTTAGTTTATTTATATAGTTTATGTTAAAACAATTTTTATTTTGAAAATATTTATTTTAAGTTCACATTTTATGTTGTTTCTATTTTTTCTCATTTGCATTAAAATCTTTGTACAGACCCTGAAGAAGGCAATAAATTTACCGAAACGACAGTAGAAATTTAAAAAGAGTTCTTTTGTATGACCGAACCTCAACATCCAATTTACAACATACATTCATAATAATTGCTTTTTGAACAAGGACTGTGATGTCCTAAAATGTGATTGCATGTCCACAGTTTAAGTTTCCAATCGAAGTTCAAATTTTTCTGTTTCATAATGTTTGGACACAATAAACGTACTTTCTAAGCGGCGCTGTGTCTAAAATCTTGTTCTGTTCAATGTTCTTGTTCTTCGGAAAATGTCTCTGATGCTTTCCAGCTCTGCGGAACCAACCACCACAACAAATATTTTTAATTAATTGTATTTTGTCGTCGTTAGATATGTGTTTGGACAAAATATCACCAAAAAAAAAAAAAAAAAAAAACCTACAGTAAAGATCAATCTTATTTTGAAGATTTTTTTTTTTTATCAAAATGTGACAATTAAAATGTATTTTTTCACAATAAACATTAAAAGTGAATCGAGATTTGTGGAATTAGGGGGGGGGGAATATAGTACGTTATAGAATATCAGATTTAGACAGATAGAACGATAATTGTTTGGTTGTTCGGTGTTTGATATACTTACGCTAATAGCGTTTTGGTTTATTTATCTTCATACTTTTATTTTATATGAAGCAAGATATTTAACAATAAATTAGGAATAACAAAACAACTAATTAAAATTGCAGAGTGGAAGAAAATTTGTCCAGCAAAAGTGGGAGGGGGAGATTTTAGTAGGAGTCTGGTGGGTGTGGGAATAAATTCATTTGGTTAGCTAGGACTCTTGCTATTGAAAGAGAGCCTGGAGGAATCTTTTTTGAGAATATATCGTCATGATTAGAAATGAATGTCAATTAATTGAAAATAAGGGATAATCTTCGGCATTTAATATAAATTTAAATTTGTCGGCCAACAGCGTACAATAATTTTATTTTGAAGGGGGTACCTCTTTGATAATAATTTACGAATCTATTAGGCTGTGTGTTATGTGTAGGGAGGAGGGGTTGGTTACCTTCTCTCTTTCAGTTAGTCACTATGTAATACACGAACGAGCAAGTTTTAACGCAGTACTCTTAATAGTATATCTGTCTATACAATTCAGGCCAATTCGGTTGCCTTTAATTGTGAAAACCCAAGTTTGTCCACTTCGGTTTGATCTGGGTAGTGTTATAGTTAATAAACCGATCTTTTGTTGAGTAAGTGGCTCCGGTTCTTTCCAGCCTGCATAGGTTTATTATGAAATCACATGGTTGTTACTTGGTTTCCTACCGTGCAGTTTCTGGAAGCCCATTTAATTATTATCTACAATCATCAGCCAAGTAGCAGTATATCGGTGAACACTCAAAAGTTAAATAATAATAATAATAAGTTTATTGCTTTAAAAAAGTTTACAACTTATAAGCAAGGAGTTGTGAGTGAATACTCATACAAAAATATTACAAAAATATCTACAAAAACTAAAACTAAAAGTATTTTATTACATTTATATTAAAGAGAAATAATGAAATAATAATTAGAATAATCGGAAGATATATGAAGCAATAGCATCTTCAAAAACGAAAATATATATATATATATATATATAAAACTTACCCTTAGCAAATATTCTTATACAAAAAAAATCTGGTGTGAAACACTCACACAACTTTCTCTTACTCCAATTCTCAAAATGATAATTGACAAATTTTATAGTTTGTGTACCAAATTTAATGAAATTCGTCGAAAACTGAAAAAACTGTTCAGTAAAAGCGCACTTCCGGTTTACTAATTTTCTTGAAACTTGGAATTTCAGCCATCTATTTATTTCTAACTAATTATGTTTTGGATGATAGAATTGTATAATCAACTAGGATAGCACTTTAGATGAAAATCTAACCCTACCCCTCCCCTAAAAGTGCCCTTAAAAGAATTTTCCCAGAGAAATGTTTTAAATAAAAGTTGTAGATCTTTGCATTTTTAGTTTATATAGATTGTTTCAAAAAATCGTCGGAGCCATTTTTGAGAAAATTGCGAAAAAGTGAAAAAAATCATTTAGTAAAGTGGTTAAGTAAACGCACTTCCGGTTATCCGATTTTTTTCAAACTCGGAATTTCAACAACATATTTAATTCTAATTAACATTATTTAGATGACAGAATTGTGAAATAAACTGAAATAGCACTTTAGATGAAAACCTAACCCCACCCCTCCCCCCAAAGTGCCCTTCAGAGCATTTTCCCGGAGAAATGTTTCAAATAAAAGTTGTAGCTCTTTGTATGTGTGGTTGATGTTTCGAGTTTAAAGAAAATCGTCGGAGCCATTTTTGAGAAAATCGCAAAAAAGTAAAAAATCTAACTAGTAAAGTGGTACTTCCGGTTGAGGAATTTTGACAGATAACGTAGTGTCAGATCCCACGGTGATGCCTAAATGGAATATCAAGTTTTAACTTTCTACGGTTTTTCGTTTTTGAGCTATGCTGTTCACATACATACATACACACACACACACGGACACACACACACACACACAGACCATTTGCTAAAAACCACTTTTTTTGACTCAGGGGACCTCAAAACGGATATTTCCGGTGAAAACTCGATATCGAAAATTTGACACGATTACAATACTTCCTCTTACTAGGAGTAAGAGAAAGTAAATAATTCAGACTCAGTTGCATATGTTATATATTGAAAAATATATTTCTGCTGAGGGGCGAAAGAGATTTACAATGAAAAAGAAAGTGGAGTAGGTATCTATCTGGCTGCTGGTTTTGGCAAAGCGCACAAGAATTTACTACCGAAAATATGTAACACGTTTCACCACACAAAACTCTAGAATACTTTTTATGAGTCAACCTGATCTGGCTAATTAGCCTAATTTTGTTTATGTGACATTTTAATGCTAAATACCTTTCTCCTAAACCCCAGGAACAAATGTTCCTGTACCATAGACTGTAAGAGGAGTCAGCACAAATTCAATATCTGTATTGATCAAGTGGTTTCTCATTCTAGACAAGATGTCATTTTTCGACTTCTTAAGAAGAACAGGATTCTGTTCCGACCAGACATTATCGATACCTAACAAATAAAAACAGTCCCTGAGTTCAGAAACCCAATTAAAAGGTACATTACGATCATTCACAAAATCTAATAAGCGCAAGTAACATAATTTGGGGATCCTATCTTCAGTCATTGACAAAATTTTAATCTAATGAACTACTAATGCTATCATATGCGGATGATTTGGCCATAGCTGGTTACTCCCCAAAGGATGTTCAGTTTAAGCTCAATTTACTACAGTCTTACTGTGACACTAATTATCTCCAAATTAATACCTCCAAAACTGTTGTTATGCCTTTCTATAAAGGTAAATTACCTACAAATATTCCAAAATTTTTTTGTAACAATGAAAGAATCGAAATTGTTAATTCGTTTTCCTACCTGGGTGTTCCTTTCTCGACATCGGGTAAATTCTTGCAGGCGGCCCAACATTTTAAAAATAAAAGCTCAATTGCGGTTTCTTCTGTACTCTCTTTGTTATCGAAGATAAAATCGGATTCTTGGGATGTAAAGAATTATCTGTTTAATTCTCTTGTCTCTAGCGTTCTCCTGTATTCATCAGAGTTATGGGGGCTCCGCTATGCGGAGATTGCAGAAAGAATACCTCTAAGATTTTACAAAAATTTGTTGAGGCTATCTAGAAACACGCCCGACTGTTTTATGAGACTTGAAATTGGCATTATACATATAATATCGAAAGTTTTTAATCGCACTGTCTCTTGGTGGTTGAAGATCCTGACTATGCCGCGCGAAAGAATTCCTCGTATCTGCTATGAAGCCCTTTTAGCAAATATTGACAATGTGTGCATTCCATTCAACTGGGTCACAAATATGCGTAAAAGTTTTATTATTATTGGTGCCGAAAATATATTTGACCAACAAGATATAGATTTCATTTCTAGCAGAGTACCTGATATTATGACAAGTTTCAATAATCACCTCATCTGTAAGGACGTTGACATTGCGATAAATTCGAAATTTAATTCCATTTTTAGAAACATCAACAGTTTTGGCTCAAGTGAACAATATATTCATTTTAAATGTAACATAAATGTGACCCGGGTTGCCTGCCAACTTAGACTATTTTCCCAGAAAAAGCCCCAACTATTTGTTGATGGGAAATTATATAAGTTTAATTCAGAGGCGCCTTGCCCCCTATGCAAGGAGAACAAGGACAATATTATGCACTTTTTAATAACTTGCCCAATTTTCGATGTTTTAAGGTATAAGTTCCTAATAGAATAATATTAATGTGCCTCCATCTAAAACAGTTATAAAAAATCTGTTATCTTTCGATAGTCTGCACCAAGTGAAATATGTTTACATTTATGTATCTAAAGCGTTAAAAATAAGAAGTTTTATTTTGAATAATTAAGAATTTGATATTTAGGTATTTCTATTATACTCTCATATTTTTATTTATTTTTTTTTTCTAATTCTTTTTTATGATTCCAGTATTTTTCTTTTAATTCAGTTTGTGTACATTTATCCTTTTTAATATATATATATATATATAATACCAGCAAATTTGTTATTAAGATGAATATGTATGGAAAAAACATGTTAATCTACCTTTGTTTATTTACTTCATTTTGTGATCTCAGTTTATTTGTCTACAGAATAGGTATTTTTTATTTTGTGATTAAAGTCCTATTGTAAATATATGTTTAGGTCAAACCCCTTGCTACAAATTGTATTTATAAGCAAGTAATAAATAAATAAATAAAATAAATATGCATTGACAAAATTTTGCTCCACCAATTCAACATTTTTTTAAAAACTTTATATTTAAGCTGAACCCTTCCAAACTCCAATCTAATAAATGCGTTTGGGGGGGTGCTAATGGGTAATTTTAAAAGAGTTTTAAAAAAAAACAATCTGACTTTTTTCCAGTACCTCCAAACACTGAATACCCCATAACTCAGATAAATATAAAAGAACACTCTCCGATAAGGCGTCATAAAGGTAAATTTTTGTAGCCCACTCGTCAGATCTGCAGGACACAAACAGCTTGAGTACAGTACAATTTGCCGCAGCGCTTCTAGCTACAAAATATTTACCAGATTGTATAGACCTTCCTGAGGTAAAAAGAGGAACGCCCAGATAATTAAAGGATTTAACTATTTCTATCTTATCGTCTTTATAAATAAAATTTGGCAATTTAGAAATTTTGCCTTATTTACTCAAAAGTTAAAGGCACATAAGAATTATTTCCTTATTTCCCTATTTTTCCTCTCTCTTTTTCCCCGATATGGACTAAGGACACATGGGTCCAAAACTGGCAACAAGATGGCGCTGGGTTTCAAGATAAGCGCCATTCCTTTGGCTTATTGAAAGTGATAATAAACACTAATTGCTAACGATTTTAAATTTAATTTATATATTAATTTTTTTCTATATAATTTTTAATATTTTAATTTCCCATTTTGCTCATGCATTATATTATATTATGTATAGTCCACTCAATATTTTCACTCAAATATGTTTATTTCATTTTACTTTATTTACTATACACAGCCTATCAGAGGTATCTCATCGCAATATATACATTTTATTTTTGTATTTCCTGTATTTAATAAACAGATAATATCTTGAAAGTGGAAAGAAATATAATAGTAGAAATAGTAAAATTAATAACTGGAGGCTAATTATAGATGCAAAACTATATAGATCCATTTAATGTGTAATTAACGAGCAAAGATCTTGAAAATGAAATTATAATTAATCACTTCAGTTCAGACCGAACAAGATAAATACATAATGAAAATGAATGTACTAACCTTAGGATGCCAGATATGGAATATTCCTGGATCAGTGGCTCTGATGACCTTAATACCGCTTCTAACATATTTACGATATAAAGAGACATCTTCACCACCCCAGCCGACTGTTTCTTCAGAAAATCCTTTTACACGAAGCAAGTCAGATCTGTAACAATTTTAAATAGGAAATAAAAAAAAACTGGTGTGAAACACTCTCATAAGCAGTTTACAAAATTGTAAGTGACAAAATTTGATAGTTAATATACCAAATTTAATGAAATTCGTCGGTTTTTTTTATGGAGAAAATTGCAAAAACTGGAAAAAAAATGTTCAGTAAAAACGTATTTTTTTCGGAACTCAGAATTTCGGCCATCTATTTCTAATAATTTTGTTTAGATTGGTGGGGAGGGTGTTGGTATAGTGGTTATGAGCGCGGACTTTAGGTAGGAGGTCCCCAGTTCGAGTCCTGCGTATAAGTGCTAAATTTTATATTGCTTTATAAAAAATGTTAAAATAAAGTAGGTGCTTCCGCTCCCGTCCACGACACCAAAGGAGGCTAATTATAGATTAGAGTATAGATTATAGGCCTTAGAGTTATAGGCCTTAGGTAGAGAGAATTATTTCCTTATTCCTATTTTTCCTCTCCCTTTTTCCCTGTAAGGGCCAAGGACACATGGGTCTTCCATGGCAACAAGGATTCTGGGTTTCAAGGTAAGTGCCCTTCCTTTGGCTTATTGAAAGTGATAATAAATAATATTTGCGTAGTTGGAAGTTAAGCCTGCCTGAAAAAATAGGCTTTACTTTACTTTATTTACTTTATTATTTATTACATTATATTACTTTATTTGCTTTATTATTATTTTGTTTAGATGGTATAATTAATTATATAATCAACTATGATAACACTTTATTGGAAAACATAACCCCCATCTCTCCACCAAAAGCCCCCATAAATGACTTTACCAAGAGAAATGTTTCAAATAAAAATTGTAGCTCTTTATATGTGTAGTTCACATTCCTGGGTAAAAGAAAATAGTTTGAGCCGTTTTTAGAAAATATAGCAGAAGACCAAAAAATGCTTTTCAGTAGAAACACACTTCTAGTCATCCGACATTCTTCAAACTCGGAATTTCGACAACATATTTAATTAGGATTCCATGGAGCTTAGGATGAAAGCAAACTACAGCTCACTGAGAGCCTCTACAGCTCATTGTCCGGTGATGGATAGTGTTGTCTGCAACGAGAGAAACTGTCTAGAGGCAGGCAGTGCACTGAGAAGGCTCCGGGCGCCAATGACCATAGACACTGACGCGCCTTAAATTAAAAAAAAACTATCTAATATTTTAAGTATAGATACATAGAAATAGCGTTGAAAATAAGCGGAAATACTTTTTATTGGAACAATTGTAATAATATGGATGCTGGGTGAAATTCAGTTCTACAAGTCTGACACTAGGGAGAAGGAAATAACGAATCTTTTACATAATAAATTAGTTATTAACAAAATTAATTATATTACTTTAGTTGATATCAGAGATATTTTTTCATGATAGGCTGCCTCTTTTTGTGGTCATCGACCGGTTTCGGTAGTTCGCCCATCTTGAGGATGCTTTTTGTCAAACAGTGTGATAACATAGATTGCACAGAGCAAACTTAGTTGATACACTAAGTTTACTTAGTGAGTGTTTCAATTAAGTTTGCTCTGTGCAAATCTATGTCATCAAACTGTTTGACAAAAAGAGCATCCTGATGATTGGCGAACACCCGAAACCGGTCGATGATCTCAAAAAAGAAGCAGGCTATCACGGAAAATATCTCTGATACTTTCCAGTTCTGCGGAAACAACCACAACAAGTACTTTAGTTGACTTTAAAAAAAAATCATAAAGACCAATTTGCTCGAACTTATTCAGAAAAAAATTTGAAAACACATATCATTAAAAATGGAAGTAACTATTTTTTTATCAGTCGATTTACATTTTCGGTTATTCAACTAAAAATAAATAAAACAATTCGATGTAACTGAATTAACACGTTCCTAATGTATAGTAAATTACTGGTTATTATTATTACTGTAGTGAAATGGAACGACAAATGAGCAGTAATAGAATTTCATTAGTTTAACGAATGGATCACCTAGTAATGTCAACCACAAATACACCGTTGAGAATCACATTTGGCAAAGTGCTTCGTAACAGGTTTTTAGTGCCTATTTGAAAAAGTTTTTAAAATTCTACAAGTTTTTCTATTTCTACAAGTTTTCTACAAGTTTAATATGTTTGTTTAAAACTTATAAATAAAAGTATAATTATAATATGTCTGTTCATTTTGAATGTTTACGTCTTTTTTATTTTATTTTGTTATTTCCTGTTTTCTTTATGTGTATATGTGTTTGTGAGTGTGTGTGTGTGTGTGTGTGTGTGTGTGTATGTGTGTGTGTGTGTCTGTGTATGTGTTTATGCTTGTTTATTTCGACATCAGGCGTAACAAAGTTGAAGATTAATCTTTTTCTTGGGACTTGGTGTTTTGATTTATGGTTCCGTTATGAGTGGGGTATCTTTATAATTATATAATGAGAAAGGGTGAATGGCAAGACTCTAATTATCTCCTTATATTATACTTGGATCTAAAAAAAAAATATTATGAATATAAATTCGATTTAAAAAGCAATTTACAAGTTTTACAACTTAAACAAAAATTTTTTTAGGATAAAGTTTCTTTTAATTATTTATTTATTTATTCATTCATTTTTTAAGACGCGTTAAGATCAATGAATCTCTGGGCAGAGAACAAAGTGTTCTTTCGTTACAGACCACATAGCTAATTACAGGACAGTGAGCCTTAGTGGACCCTATCTAGAGGTTGCTTATAATGAATGTGAGAAGGAAAGAGAATTGTAGATTGTTGGAGGGGATTATCGCACTGCGACCTCAAAGATCTATTGTGCCACCCTGAGCCTTCTCAGTAAACTGCCGGTCTCCAAGCAGTGTTCTCTAGCTATAGACAATACTGAGACAATACTGCTCACCACCGTACAGTGAATTGTAGAGGCTCCTAGGAAGAGAAAATGTAATCTAAGATTAGCATGTTGGATTCGAACCCGGGACCTCCGCGTTGCTAGTTCAGCGCGCTATCACTGAGCTAATCCCTTCTTCTCCTTTGGCTTTCGCCAATTAACTAGGGACGGTGACCCTAGTTTCTGTACTGTGTTTGTTCTTGTCTGTAATGTGTAATGTGTATTGTGTACTGTTCTGACGAAGTGCATGGAGTACCGAGCTGTGGAAACCCATGGGGACGCTACTGCCCAAGTAACTTCATGCAACAAATACCGCTTGCGAGCAAAAGAGAATTAGAGAGAATAGATTTCAGAGAAACAAACTAGAATATACTCGTATGCTGAACACTGTATAATGAAATGACTACACACACACTGCAAGGACTTTACAATAGAAGTTGGGTAGCAAGAGATATATTATATAGAAACAGACTGGCTGAGTGATGGATGAGAAGGTAGTAGAAGGTTGCTGACTGGTTCTCAACTGATCGTAAACTGTCCTGAACTTTATTGCTGTCGCTCTAATTATAAGAATGGAACTGTCCCTTCGTAATCTCGGCCTAGGTGGGGAGTAACTAACTTTTTTGATTCATTTTTTTTTTGTGTGTGTGATTCTCCTCTCTTCGGATTGTATGAATTTATAATGATCCGGATCCCATTACACCGCTCTATTATTGACCTGAGCCCATTCAAACTTTTTTGTTCTTTTACACTATGATCTCGCAATGAGATTCTGAATTATTAATTAGGCCATTCAATTATTTCAAAGAAAGAGGTAAAGAACGTTCATAAACAGCACAATAAACACTTTGCGTATAGGATTGTCCTATATTCATCTTTCCACTAAGTACAGTTTATTAGGTCGCTTGATATGAAAACATTGATTTTATAAAATGATTAAAAAGTTACTAAATTGGCTAGCCTGTGTAATGACACATCAAGGTCATAGCAGTGTCAAAGTGGTTCCAGCCAGGTGCTATCTTCACAATGGATGGCAGGAATAAAAGATAAATTATAACTAGTGGCCTAGCGGCCGCTGTCTTCAAGACAAGGCCAAACAAACAAAGCCCCTTTTCAATACAAGGGTCAATACTTTACATCAAAGCAAGCACCGATAAAGCTGGCCACTGACCTAAATCACTGGTCACCGAACTAACCAAGGTCGCACACTAGGACAGATGTCTTGGTGTGAGTGTTGCTAGCACTCATATAAACGTCGACCCATTGGAAGAGGGGATCATTATATACCAGTACGTCAGTAGATCATTATATACGAGCACATCGTTATACGAGCAGCAGTTCCCCGTCCCTATAAAGGTTTTACTTATACTTATCATAAATGTGCATCTTAGTTTATTTATTTTAATCATCTTAAATTATTTGTTATTTTAACTTTAAATTATCTAAGTATTTCATGTTAATAGTTACCATTTTTCACATTTAAATTATTGTACAAATATAGTCTAGTAATTCGAGCTCTAACTTCCAAAAATCTCTAAATTAACTTCCGCCCAATTTCAAGACATCTACTACATACCATAGGAATCATAATAAACGATTCCACTCCTGTGTAAATAGGATGATTATATTACACTAATCCCCAAACCATATATACCCATAAATAAATATTGGGAATGCACGGACTATGATTAACGGAAAAAAATTGCATTATCTCGCTATTCAGAATAGAAAAATGAAACATTTCATATTGTTAAAAAAAAAGAGCATCTGAGTAATCTCTTCAAACGAATTTTCCGTTGTTGAAAATGCTTCATTGCTTCCGTTGTTGAAAATGCTTCATTTGGGTTTCCCAAACAAGTTAACTAATATTATCTGTATAGCCTTCGAGAATACATTTATTTGTGTGATATATAACCGAGGAATTTCCCTATTTCAAAGGGATTAAAGCATGAAAATTTTTTGATTCCCCTGTTATTCAACTTGGCACTTGAATAATAAAACTTATTTAATCAAACTTAACTGATCATTTTTTTTTTTAATTTAATGAGGGCATTTAGAAAAACCTTACAAGTTTAAAGAAACTCAAACTTTTTCAAAGATATTTTTAATGAACTCAGATTTCGAAGATTTGTCACAATCCAATAAATAATTCTCTAATTACTCTATAAGAAATAGTAATAGAAAAATAATAAGTATCAAGCATATCATGAGAATAATCAATCCATAGCTGTGAGAACTATATGGAATTAAATTCGATAATCGATAGGCAAAAAAAAAAAAAAAAGTTAGTTTAAAAGTGTGAGAGATATATTTCTAACATATGAAATTTATGAGTGTAATAAATCGATGAGAAATCATGTAATAAATTTTGGCAAGTTTTATAATCAGATTAAACTTAACAAAACTTTATACTCCGTTAAGCTCAATATGAAGTATTATAACAAAAGATTCCTGTGGGTAAAATTGGTAACAGCGGTATTGGGATTTCATCTTTTTCTCTTCTAAATGAACAATACCACACTACATATGTGTATGTGTGTGTGTATATTGTAGAGTGTTCATATCTGGATACTGGAGGGGGTAATAGGTAGGAGTTACCCCAAGGGGTTAGCAATACAATACATATTGTAACTACTTGGGTTGCCTTAAATTGGAATTGGCAATATTCTAACAGTGGATATTTTACTGTACACAGTAGTGTACATTTCTTGATACTAACCTTTCTTCTCGTACGCGCACGCCAGATTACTTTTATATCTTCATTGTTATATTTAATTATTTGGAATTATATCCCAACTCCCTTAATACTAATTTATATTTATATAATAACCCAATATTGACTGAACTCAATTATATGTTAGCTTAATGCTTTCAGATATAGTTAATTACTTCAGTTATCATACTGCTTTCGTTTTCTGTTATAAAAAAAAAAAATAATCCGTTTCTTTAAATGAAGTTGGAAATTCATTTTTTGAGTTTTTTAGGTCCTTAAAATCCGAAAATGAAGTGTATTTTTTGTCTGTGAGTGAACTTCATATGCACATAACTCAGAAGCGAAATCTTACAGAATTCTACCAACTTAAGATTGACAAGAAAACCCGACCATAAAAGATTCCGATCAAAATCGATCAAACAGTCCCAGTTTACTGAGTTAGTAAGTTTCTAAAAAAAAGAATACTTTAAATTTGATTTATTACTACATAGACAAAGATCTATAATTTTGTATTCTAAGTATTATTTAAAGTAAACTGATTATTAGAAAATTAAAAATAATTTAGCCATTCTGAGTTGAATATACATGCATCATTTATTCGTTGACTTAAAGTAAGCTTATGATAATTTAAACTGGAGACAATTGCTTCAATGAATGTTTCATTTAGGTTTCCCAAATAAGTTAATTAGGATTATCCGTAATGGTCTTGGAGAAAACAATTGTTTGTGTGATATATACCCGAGGAATTTCCCTATTTCAAAGGGATTAAGGCATGGAAATCCTCTGTCTCTTGTTATTCAATTTGGCACTTGAATAGTCCATTAGAGCAGTGCGGAACAATCCTTATGGAGGGGCAATATTTTCTAAGCCAACATTTGATCTACGCAGACAATTGCTTTTATCAGTGCGATTCAACGTAGTCTTGTTTTTTTTTTTTAAAGAATTTGCCTAAGAAGCTAGCCAATTAGGTTTTGGCGTAAATAAGGCCAAAACCAAATATATGCTAACTTCAAAGAGATGGGCCTAGGGAACAATAAAACTAGTTTCCTAAAACTTTGAAGTTGTTCAAAGTTTTGAATATCTAGGAGCTGTTGAAACCGGGGGGAAAAAAAAGTATCTATGGATGTAAAGGCTCGGACTGCAGTTGGAAACAAATGCTACAGAAAGCCATACGCTTTTCTGGGCAGCTATCCAAGTAAGCCAAACTGACTATGTAATAAGTCTTAACTAAAGGCGGGCAATCGACCACATATGATCGTCAAAACCTGGACGATGGGGGAAGATGAGCGATTTCCTGGTATCTAAGAGAGAAATATCATCAGGAAAATATCTGGCTCTATGGTAGAAGATAATAAATAAAAGTTGAAGTTGAAGTCCAATGAAGCACTGAAAAAGTTCTTTATTTATTTTATAATTTTTTGTATGTTTGTTTTTGTATGCAAAACATTAAGTTCTTTTGGTTGAGATCCGTTCCAGGAGGTTGGTTAAACCGATTTTCACCCATATTGCAGAAACTTTGTTCAAACTAGTTGATGGCTTGATTACTAGGAGAATAAAAGCAAAAATCTGTGTGGATGGTTATGAAAAAAAAAACAGAAGAGCGGAGGAGGGGCATAACTTTCGCTTTAAGTTTAAGTAGACAAAAAAAAGGGTTTGATAGAATTCGTATGCACCGGTAGAAACAAGTACATTGGACAGAATAAGATTTTAGACACAGCGCCGCTTAGAAAGTACGTTCATTGTGTGTCCAAACATTATGAAACAGAAAAATTTGAACTTCGATTGGAAACTTAAACTGTGGACATGCAATCACATTTTAGGACATCAAAGTCCTTGTTCAAAAAGCAATTATTATGAATGTATGTTGTAAATTGGATGTTGAGGTTCGGTCATACAAAAGAACTCTTTTTAAATTTCTACTGTCGTTTCGGTAAATTTATTGCCTTCTTCAGGGTCTGTACAAAGATTTTAATGCAAATGAGAAAAAATAGAAACAACATAAAATGTGAACTTAAAATAAATATTTTCAAAATAAAAATTGTTTTAACATAAACTATATAAATAAACTAAATAAAAAGTATGATATATATAGCACATTTAAATTTATTTTAACCTATTGTTGTAGAACAGATCAATATTAAACTAAAAAACAACTATTGACACTTTGACAATATGTGGCATATATAAGAATAAAGTATGGAAATAACTTAGGAAATGTACTTACAAAAATTTTCAGTTGGAATTACTTACAAACTTTAGTTTAACCTGTGACATACCATCACCAAGTGTTACGGACATTGGATGGGTATAAAGTTTATTAGTTTATAAAGGGCGGAGAGCGGATGGAAAAAGCGTGTCTTAGTCTGTATGTTGTTTTGGAAATTCCAGGAGATTGTTATAACTAAGGGATAGGTTTTTGGTGTCTGTTCTAAAATTGATAGATAATTTATCTTTTTTAATATGTATCATTTCCAATATATTATTTTTTTTTTTTTATTATTGTTGATGGAGAGAATTTTAGTGCTTTCCACGTCAAATTCATGTTTATATTGTATGCAATGTTTCGTTAGTGTGTGTAGTCATGTCAATCGGTTTTTTAGTTTTACAGTCGTATTTATTTTGGTACAGCCTATTTTTTTAAATATTGAGATGTTTGTCCTATGTAGGTAGCTGGGCATTGTAGAAATTTATTTTATAAATTATATCTGATAATAAAGTTGCGGGTGTGTGGGGGTCTTTTAGTTTAGAAAAGGAGTTTTTTCTTTAGAGGATTGGAGTTTTTGTGAGCAATGGAAAGGTTATATTTCTTGAAGATTTTAGCTATTTTTTTCTGATAGACATCCTATGTATGGGACAGAGATATAGGATATTGGAAGTTGCTGTGATGGCGTCGAGGGAGTCAGATTGATCATATTATCTGTGTATCGTTGATCTAATATTTTTTGTACTATACGGAGAGGATAGCCATTATTTTTAAATATCTTAGATAATTTCAATAGTTGTGATTTAGTTTAATATATTGATCTGTTCTACAACAATAGCTTAAAATAAATTTAAATGTGCTATAATATATATATCATACTTTTTATTTAGTTTATTTAAAACAAATTTATTTTGAAAATATTTATTTTAAGTTCATATTTTATTGTTTCTATTTTTTTCTCATTTGTATTAAAACCTTTGTACAGACCCTGAAGAAGGCATTAAATTTATCGAAACGTCGGTAGAAATTTAAAAAGAGTTATTTTGTATGACCGACCCTCAACATCCCCAATTTACAACATTGAATACAGCGGTCGTAACGAACACCAAAACATTATGAATGTATCATAAGAGAGGCCATAGAGGTTTCTCCGAAGGCACCATATTTAGATTTGACATGCATACAAATGTTCTAATGAAAACATTTCATTTAATTAATGATCGCTTTCAAACAAATTGTGAGAAAAACGGAAATACTAGAAAAACCGCTCTCAGACCACAACCTACTGTATTTTATTTATTACCAAATTATCATTTGTTTGTGAGATCAAGTACCATTAAACAATTTTATTTGGTTTGAACATTACAAGTTTTCCTCATTTCTGTAATAATGTGATTAAACTGACAAATCTCCTGTGAACTAATTCACATAAAAGCCATATCATCTTCTTTTTTTATAGCTGTAATTTTTTTTATAAAAATTCCCATATATTAACTGATTGAAAAATTAATGATTGAAAACAACTTAAACGCTTAAAATTTGCTAATTTGATTTTAATTTCGAATTCTTCATTATTGTATAAATAATTTCAGAGATATATATATAATGTATGATTAACCTAACAAAGTAGACTAAACTGATGACATTGTGGAAAATTTAATAAATATTTTCAGGACGAATAATTGAATAATAGTTTTATCATTCTTTTATTGCGTTAATTAATACGCTAAAAGCAATCAGATTTCTTTTAAAGTTTATATAGCAACTACCATAAAGATAGGTTGTCTTTCAATTTTATTTAAAAAGTTTTCCCAGAAAACTGGGTTTCTTGTGTCGCTCAGGATTTGAGTTGTTATGTTAATCTTCTCTTTAATGTGCTCTTCCGAAATATATAATATCGTTCCACATCCATATAATATTAAGGACAATATTACTTTCCAAATTGGAATTTGAATTTTTATTTAACTTAAATTTATTGTTTCAAGTATTGCGATATAAGTTTTTTCTGAGCCACTTCCTTCAAAGAACAAATTTATTTAGCAAAAAACACGTGTTTTATATGTGTTTTGTACTATTAAAGGTTATTTCGGCTACAATTCCTGAATCGAAAGTGCGACTTTGAGACTGCAATTGGATTGAGAACAAAACATGAAATGCGTTCATTAAATGCTTTACTAAAATTCCAAGTTGAATGAAAATTCGGTTCAAGGAAAATGCAGTTTTACTAAGTGGTTTCCTTTCTGATTTTCATGATTTTTTTAAAGTGGGCTCAAAGGTGACATCACTTTCATTTTAAACAGTTTTCTGGGAAAGATGTTTTTACGTGGCTTCTGGGAGAAGTGTGAAACCAATGCCAGTAAGATTTGCAGTCTAATCACTCGCACAGGTTTTGGAGGTTCGATTTGGCACTTCCTACAAGAAGCCTATTGAAACTGGATAGAAACGTTGGTTCCATACCAAACTACGAATATGGTCTCTATCATTATTACGATTTGATTAATTAGGAAGCTAATTCATGATTTTTGATCGTAACATAAGAGCATTTTTTAATAAAATATACCTGATCTAAAGTATCATTGGAATATAATTAATCTACAGAAAATTGGTAAAATTTTTAAAATTACAGAGAGAGATTGACAAGTGTCCTACGAGTGTTGCCCACGAGATTGTTTTTTCGAAGTTTTTGTCGTCTATTATCTATTATAACTGTAAGGGGCCGTGCCCTTAATAGTGGTGCCCATAAAATAAACGTCTGCAGTAAAATAGAGAAATAAGGACACTGCTGAGTCGACATATGCCACGTCGGCATAGCATCTAACAACTGTATTCCATTTGGTGAGTGTCGCGTCGCGGCGTATGAAGGATGATCCTGTATCTGGATGATCCAGTAAAGTAGTTAAGGATAGATGTGCAGTTGTTATGCCAGAATGGGAGTTCGGCCCAGCAGATAGTAGATAATAGATAGTAGATAACTGATAGTAGATAGTTGATAGAAGATAGCATATAGCAGATAGTATAACGGATACTTGTGTGCGGGTTAGATAGTAGGCTGAGGGTTATTTAATTGGAGTGTCCTAATATAATTATAAGTGTATGTCCTGTGGATTCATGTTATATAGTTGTATATGTTTATATAATAGTGGAGTAGTGCTGTATTCATTTGGGTGGTCCTAATGTATATATATGTTTTAGTCTATTAACGTGTATAACCCGCCCATCAGCGTGAGATAATTTAGTAATAAATGGATGAATTCTGAGTGTGACCTACTTTGAGTTCGTTGGCCAAACCCTACAATAACCATTCGACCAATCTTAATATAGATTTTATATTATATTAATCTGACACCATTAAAGATCTTTATACAGTACTAAAACTGATTTTCGTTTCTCATTTGATGGGTACTCTTTGAGGAAACTGACTTGAAGTGAAATAGCGGAGAGTTTGTTATAATATTACTGATTGTAAAATTCATTTTGATAAATTATATGATTAATGATAAGTATATTATGGGCAATTTAAAGTTGTTGTGGTGGTTGATTCCGCAGAGCTGGAAAGCATCAGAGACATTTTCCGTGGTAGCCTGCTTCATTTTATGGTCATCGACCGGTTTCAGGCGTTCGCCCATCTTCAGGATGCGTTTTTCAGACAGTGTGGCAACACAGATTTGCACAGAGTAAATTCAGTTTACACATTGACTCTGTTTGACTAACACTGTTTATTCACTGAGTCAGTGTGTGAACTGAATTTGTTCTGTGCAAGTCTGTGTTGTCACATTGTCTGAAAAACGCTTCCAGAAGATGGGCGAACGCCCAGAACCGGTCGATGACCACAAAATGAAGCAGGCTACTAAGCAAAATGTCTCTGATGCAATTTAAAGTGTTCAAACATTTCATGTTTATAATGTGTAGCATAGGAGACGAGATTTTTGGGATATGAAAAAGTTGTGGAAAAGTATTCCGCTCTATTTCCGATAACAAATAAGTAATTTAATACAAATTATTAAAAAAGATGAACTTTTGAATTAAATATTTTTTTCAAATATCATTCATAATAAGTTGCATACAAAAAAAATCCTTAATAAAAATAAAGAAACTTACTTAT
This sequence comes from Triatoma infestans, assembly GCA_011037195.1. Taxonomy (NCBI): domain Eukaryota; kingdom Metazoa; phylum Arthropoda; class Insecta; order Hemiptera; family Reduviidae; genus Triatoma; species Triatoma infestans. Next base: position 53,513 of record JAAEAF010014089.1, read on the forward strand.
ACTGACAGGTCATGCCGTAACCAAAATCTCTCCAGAATCCAGTATCCCGGGATATAAGTAACTGATCAGTTTCTGAAGGTACTTTTCTTCCTTGTAAAGTATAAACAACTTTAGGATTATATAGACTGAACACAACTGGATAGTATACGCTACGTCCTGGACTTGCATTCCATCTGCAACGTTCCAAAAAACGTGCACTGAAAACAACGTCCACATCACAGAAGAATAGAAGTACATCATCACCCAATACGCCAGGTTCCTCCCATTCTCTTTCGGCGCCTACCTGTAAAAAACAGTATTTTCTGCTTTTATCTACGTTAAACATCTATTGTCAAGGGAATGAAAAGTTTTTGCACTTTCAAACAATATATATATCAAAATAGTCTAAGAATTTCTAAGAGCACCCATTTAGGGGTTGATGAAAGTTGATAAGCAGTCGATGAGAACTTGGAACGGTTGGTCAGTTAATCAAACTTAAACGGTTGGATGTTACAAACTTAAATTGCGTTCTCATCATCTTGTTTCTAACACTTCAAACACATCCGGATACTTATTGCTGCTTCTCAGTTTATTCGAGATGATTGGCGAATAATTATTATTATTAAGAGCCTGAGCTCTTTCAAAGGTCTTGAACATCCCCACAACCCAAGCAATCTGTCATAAGATGGACGGGTATTTCTTCCTCTGCCTCGAAAATTCTATAAAAGAGGTCTGGCATGAACCACAATAGGTAGATGCCAGTAAGGAATCCAACTATATACTTAGGAAAGGTCCGTGAATGACACAGCAACCTTTCACTAATAGCTCTTCCAAACATCCAAAAGACCTAGACTGCCAATAACCTACTGAGCTTACAGCATAAGGATGAATGCTGTGAAACTTGACATGGCTGGAAACTTGACAGACATGTGCCTAAAGACACATCAATAGCAGGGTCGGGATTAATGAAAGGGAGAGAAGTGCCTAAGTTAGCAAACTAATCCACCTCTTCATTCCCAAAAATTTCCCATATGAACTGGTACCCAGACTAAAAGTGCATCCTTCAAGGAAGAAAGCTCTTCCAGTCTTCTAGAACATACTAGTACTAACTTGGAAGTGAAGATACTTGAACCCAAGAGTCTTCAACGCAGCTTGCCTGTCCCAGAAGTAATCTAACTGGTAATCTTTCGCATAAATGGCGGTAGCCTAGCGATTCAGGTAAACGAGAGCTATTAGAGCAGTTCAGTTTCTTAATAATTTGTTGGTGTCCTTATAGCCCCGGATTGTTATTAGTAGTATTATGGCTTCTGCTGTGGAACATAGAGAGTTCAATTCTATCAACTGGCTGAAAAACGTATTCACATAGAACAATTAGGGCACTGGATTGATATGGCCAACTCAAAGTGTCCATAATAAACATGGAGCCCATATAACTAGAGATTCTATCCTCCAATAAGGACTCTGATCACTAGATTTCATCATAATAGATTACTACTACTGCACTGATTGCTGACAGCGTCTATTTAAATTTAAAATTAGAATACTTCTATATATATAAACATTAATCGTCTTAATAAATTAATTCATTCAGTTTTTATTATAAAAAAATATATATATTTTTTTAACAACTCACATTCTTTTAGTAAAAGAAAAATCAGAGGCTGTATTAAAGAATGATTTGTGGTCAATGTCCCTTAGTTCTGTAAGGGGTGAAGTACTGCAGTAGCAAGGGACAAAGCATAACTTTGATAGATCGACTGACAAAAATGGCTGGGTAGGTCTACAGGGAGGGGCTACAATTGGATGGCCAAATTAGGTTAGGCAAGCGAGGTGGAGGGTGGGGGATGATGGAAAGTTAAGAGAGGGCCTGGGCTTTCCCTTGCAACCAAAGATCTGTGGATACATAATAAAAATAAAGTTTCATACTTAATACTTAATAAAAATGAAGTTTTATATAAACTTTTTCAAAAAAGGAAAAAGTTGCAAGGGACTTTCTTTTTTTTTAAGAAAAATGGCAACGAATAAAAAAAAAAAGAGGTAGAAAATAAAAATGGTTAATGTCCACTTAAAGAAAATTAGAGAAATGATAAATTACCTTGAGCCCTTTACTTCTGGAAAATGTTTCATTCAAAGCTAACAGTCTCAAATACGCAGAATTTTTTCCAGCAGCTTTAGACATAATCATTCTTGCTTCCGATAATCCTTCTTCACCAAAATATACAACAGTCAATAATACTCTTCTATCATTTTTTAAACCAATTTTAATAAATTTATCCATAAATCCTTGAAATGTATGCACTCTACCAGATAATGTTAATATTATATGGATAAGCTCTTTTTTTGGATTTACCAATATATTTGATATTTGTACTAATGGAGCAAATGGTCTTAATACGGTGATCTTTGTAAAACCTGATTTATTTAATTTATGTTTAAAATATAATTCATATTCAGTACCAGTAGTTGGCTCTATTCTATAAATACCTTCAACAAAATCATCTAATGTATATTTATTTCTTGTTAAGTTTCTATTTAATGTATCAACGGCTGTTTGTAAAGCTTGATGTAAATCTTTTCGTTTATAACCAATTGGTTTTTCTACAACACGTTTACCAAGACCAAGATCTATTGGATAGACACGATTCAATGTAAAATGATTGAATGAGATCATTTCATATTCGTTGTTTAATGATACACCTTTTTGTAATTCTGCACGTTCTATTTGTTTTTTTACATGATTCGTACAATCACTAGCGTTCCATTCACTTGTCGACAGTGCTCCTGTAACAGATCAAATTATACGTAAATTAGACCAGTAATGTAATAAATTAATTAGTTCAATGAATTGAAGAAAACATGAGAGTTGAATAATAATCAAAGGGACAAAGAACTGCAGCTTCAAAGAACACTAATTTAAAATGACGAACAGAATACGAATCAGTCATTTCTGATGAGAGATTGAATTTCTGCCAATATATCTCTGAATTTTATTTCTGATGCATCTCTGACATCATTTCACAACTACTTTGATCACTGTTTGTTGAATATGTGGATGCGGGTCCGCAATGCTGGATAACATCTGGTATTTTATCCGTCGTAGCATGCATATTTCTTTAATACTGACCGGTTTCTGATTTTCATCCATCGTCAGTGTAAATTTATTTATTTATCTATTTATGCCTACCTTCTTATATAATATACAAGTAGACTGTGCCGCAACATACAACTAGCTTGTCCGAGCGTTAGTTAAAACTGGAGAGGGTAATTAAAAAGGACTACCCCCTCTCTACATTTAGGACACAGCCTATAGATTGATAAATTATTATATTCTGACGGCGGCAAATTTAAATTCGGATAAATACTGAACAGTTACACTCGACACTTGTTGGTTTGTTGATTGTATGTATGTGCGGGAGTTTATAAGTTTATGATACTATGTATGTGTGTTTGTTTAATGACAAAATGAAATTAATATAACTCATGATTAGTCATTAGAAAGTAACATGTTTTGAAGGATACTTTATTACTAAAATATATAATTTAACACCACTATATATTTTAGTAATAAAGTATCCTTCAAAACATGTTACTTTCTAATGACTAATCATGAGTTATATTAATTTCATTTTGTCATTAAACAAACACACATACATAGTATCATAAACTTATAAACTCCCGCACATACATACAATCAACAAACCAACAAGTGTCGAGTGTAACTGTTCAGTATTTATCCGAATTTAAATTTGCCGCCGTCAGAATATAATAATTTATCAATCTATAGGCTGTGTCCTAAATGTAGAGAGGGGGTAGTCCTTTTTAATTACCCAGTTTTAACTAACGCTCGGACAAGCTAGTTGTATGTTGCAGCACAGTCTAATTGTACAGTTTAGACCACTTCCGCTTTTCTTACGAAAACCCAAGTATTGCCATTTCTGGTTTTCCTCGGGGTTAGTGTTATTAAGTGAATCACTATTCTACACTCGTACGAGCAATATATGCAGTAGACAGCACATTCTACTTATACAGTTTACATTACTTCCGCTTTCCTTTTACGTGAAAACCCAAGTGTTGTCATTTCTGGTTTTCCTCGGGTTAGTGTTAATAAGTTGGTCTCTTGTCGAGTGAGTGTCTCCGGATTCTCCCGGCCTTCTAAGGTTTATTGTACAAGCACATGGTCTACTTCCGGTTGCTTCTCCGGCCTTGCAGTTTCCAGGAGCCCGTTTAAATAATTTATCAAGATTCATCAGCCAAGCAGTAGTCTGTGGATCAAGACTCGGAGTTACATAGGGTCTTATTTCCTTTTCCTATCTTCCACTCCCTTGACGCCCCAATATGGGCTAAAGGACTTGAGTCGATCCACACTAACGTTAAGGTTTCTACTTTTAAGGTAAGCGCCATTCCTTTTGGCTTGTTGAAGATAATAAATATTTTTACTACTTATTTTAAATTTGATTTAATATTCATTTTGTTCATATTATATGAGCCCATTGGCTCTCTCTTTATTCAATATATATATAGTCACTTAATACTTTCACCCCTTTTTTCTTTTATTTTCATTTCTTTTTTTTATTTAACAGAACCCACCAGAGGGAATGGAAAGCCTATAAGAGGCGCCCCCTTTCACCGTTTAATTTTCTTTTATTTTTTCTTATTTTATTTCCTGCTTTTTACTAAATAGTAACAAAAACATTGCGTTGAAGAACTCTTGGCAGGGACTTAATAAATTTACTTCTGAAGATGGGTGAAAATCCGAAACCGGATACACCGAAAAGGAATAAAAGAAATACGGATGCTACGACGAATAAATTACCAGATTCAATGCTTACTTTGCAATTATTAGAAATATATGAAGGTAAAATAAAAGCTAACAGAAACTTGTTGTTAGAATAACCCAAACAGATTTGATCACAATTCTCTCTAAAAGCACTAGAATGGTTACAGTGATTATTTTGAAGAATATACTTCAGAGAGATAATTTATCACCATATTTAGATAGAAAGTAAGATTTCCATCAACGGCAGAATTCATTACCCTCTAGTGGAAAAAATCAGAAATAAATCGTTAAATATGATGGAAGAAGCTGACTGAAACTTTTCAATCAAATGAATCAATGATCATATCGGAATTATAGAAAATCGGAATTAAATCTTACTTATATCACTCTCTAGATACCACAAAGACCGTCGTAGTCATGGTAATCATTGTGTGCAAAACTGAATTCAGCGACTCCGAGGTCACCATCACTCACCTGCAAATTCTCTACTTTTAAAGACAACCAGATTACAACAAAAGCAAAAATACGAGTAATATTCGACCAATTGTATAGCTAATTCCTACCAAAATCTATGTTGCGTTGGTCAGGAAATGTGAAAGGAAGTTGGATGAAGGAAACCTTTAGCAGTTGTAGTTGTTAATCAAAATAATAATAAGTTAGAATATATTAAAATAATAACTATTAATTTCCGAATATATATAATAAAAGAGAGCGTATTTGCCATGAATTATTATAGCCCATATCTTTCAAAATATCTGGAAGAGTTACATTTTAATGTAATATGTATATATAGCAAGCATAATGGTTCTTACGTGTCAGTAATGTTAAAATTTCTTTGAATAAATTAGCTATGAATTTATATAGTAGTAAACACGCATAGTAGCTCTATTTTATAGCATTAATGTTCACGGTGAATATACCGGAGTTCTCACTAATTTTGCATACGATCTCTAGATTACATAGTCCCCAAGTTCATCGCAGGTTAAAATCTTCTAATATTTCATTTTCTCCACTCCGCATTAATATTGCTATCTCTAAGAAATATAATTGTCTACGATATATAAAATTATTATTGTAGACTTGTATTTCAATAGGTTTTCTTACTTCAGAAGAAATGACCAAATTCTGCTTTAATTATAAGGTTTACCAGTATGTTCAATGAAGAAAGGCAAAAAATAATCGCGTTGGTTCCTCAAGGTTTTAGATTCGTCTGGCACCAACGGAGTTAAGCTTCTCTCTTAAGACATTCATTTATATATACGGGCATTTATTTACATAATAATAAATTGCGCAAAAACAATGCTTGAAGAGAAGAATGAAATACAATAAACAATTTTTAATAAGAACTAAATATAATAACAATAATAATAATAAGATAAATTGCAGAAAATCTTATGCTAATATATAAAATAACAACATAAAAAATATAAAACGTACAATAAATCAAGTTTATATTTTTGTGAAAATTAGTCGTGAGGTAGCTTTCATTTAATATTATGGTACTTAATCTCTAGAGAACTTTGAATTTTCTTTAAATTAGGTTTTTTGTTATATTGTTTAGGTCAACATTCTCAGGAAGACTTGTTTGCTAGGTACATCATCCTATTGAATAGTGAGTGAAAGAGATAGTTAAAGTGAGAGAAGTGTTGATAAAATAAACGTGTTGAAATGGATGGGCACTGAAAATTGAAAAAGGATAATAGTTCTGAAGAATCTATATTATGATTGAGAAGACCATGAAGAAATCAGTAAACCAGCAGTGTTCCTTCGTTCGCCTAGTGAAGAAGCCAGATTTATAAAAATTTTTTTTTTAGGATATCGACAACGGAAATAAACTAGTTTTAAGAATTTTGTTAGTATTTTCTCGATCATGCTAATATTAGTAATTCAATAAATGGAGACCAAATACAACTTTACGATATTCGAGTACAGGACGGACAATGAAACAAAAAGAGAGAACACTTAATCAAAATCAAGTGGGGCTGCTCAATTAAATTGAGGTGCTCCAACACACAGCGTACTCATCAATCCGTAGACATAGGAAAAAGCGATAATACCTAGCCATAAAAAGTTAAAATATAAGGATGTCCTAATGCCCAATGTCAAATAAAAGAACTAATATGTATAGATGACATAATGTGCATCTAAGTCTAAATTAAGTTTATCTATAAATATGCTGGGAAATAATTCCCAGGGAGTCAACTAAAATATTCTCCACTAAAGGAGCTATGTCTTTAAGGCTAATATTTACCTTGTCGAAAAAGTCCAAGGTTGTCTTAGGCACCACACCTCTGGCACCAAACCACAAGCCATGTACCTTGTACTCCCTGACCCCGAACTGATCCTTAAACTTCTCCTTATAAAAGGGAATACATTTTTCGTAAATGGCCCTTTTCTCCTCATCTATTTTCTCGCCCTGTTTCGGATCTTTACTCTCAAAACGGATGGTCGGATCCAAAATATACGCTACATTGCTGGCATTGTCAAATGCTATAATATCAGCGTATCTTGTAGATCCATCTGTACCTACAGCGTTTAGCTCTTCGAGAGTCACATATATTAATGGAGCCACAATAGTAAAAATCACGAGAAGATCTATAATATGAAACCCAGTAATTTATAGGCTCGTTTGCATTGATCGATATTAGAAAATTAACTTAAAAAGAAACTAGATCCTGCAATGATTCTCCCTTTAGGAAGTAGGAAGAAGCCTAAGTGAAAACACTTTCTTCGGGCTGAAGATTTAAATTGTAGAAAAATGCCATTCAACTTTTTCTTATCGTAATTCTGATCGTTCTAAGTGTTTTTTCTTCCTCACACATAAACTTCATTATGTAATTTTTTTTTTTTCATATTTAGAGGGACATGTTTTCCCGATGAAAATCAATTTCGAAATTCTGAGAAGATCGCACGGCATTTCCTACTAAAACAGTAATAGAAAGTAAAATTACAAAACCAACTCTACAAACTGGGGACTTTCAAGACTGACTTAACATCATAAATAATAATAATATGTCTTTAAATTCATTTCATTGTCAATAATGTAAAAAAAATTCTCTTAGCTGACTAATAAGGACTTAAACGTGTGATACCTTCTTCGCTAAGTAATCATAATTGCTTAGCGAACAAAGCCATAATTGATTATACTAAGGATAAATATAATATCAAGTGGCAGATTTGGGTCTGCAAAGCTGGAAAACAGAGTATTTTCCGTGATATCCTGTCATTTTGTGGTCATGTTCCTTTGCCTTTGTGGCCTTCGCCTACCTTTCAGTACGTCCTGAAAAACAAGTTAATATCATAGAATAACGTAGGGCTAAATCAATATGTGATCTGATTTTGCCTTATTGTCACAAGTCTGTGATACTAACTATTTATTATCAGGACTTCCTAAAAATGGTAAAGCCCGAAAGGAAGCAGGCTATCACAAAAAAATTCTCTGTTAGTAAATATACTTCCGAGTGAATATTCAGGCATATTGGATTATATGCGGTGGATAAACGGAATAGAGTTGGCTAACAGTGCTTTGCCGAATTTAGAGTTTCATATTTGGGCAACTTCTAGGATAAACAGAGTATTGAAATTTCCGTAAAAGGGTGTGGTTTGAAATCTAACATGGAGCATAGACTGTTTTGCGAAGAATTTTTGATTGGATAATTTGGATTTGTTGGATGTTGGAACGCTTTGCTGCACCCAGAGTGCAGTGTCATATTTCCTCCAGAAGAGTTTTGTTATAGTGGTGAATGTAAGTAAGATTATTTTATAAGTCTCTTGAATGCGCCTGCCTAACTTTCATCCAAGCCACAATTTGTAATAATTACATATTTTCACAATTTTAGTTTCAATTTAGTGTTCGATGTTCGAGAATGCCCGCAGATTCGCTTATAGGGAAACTTTGACAGAATCTTTATTAACGGAAAGGGTAATTGTACCATCTGCAATTGAATTCAGAGTTATTTGAAAATGAGCGCTGTATCCGTTTCCATTGTTGCTATTTAATATAAACGTTCCTGTTTTTCACACGAATTCTTGAGCAGATTAAGGAATAGCAAAATAAACTCTTATTCTCTTCAAAAATCCTTTTTCTAACATCCTCTCCTGTTTTCATTTACCAATGAAACTTGTAGACATCTTGAAAGTTATGCTCACCAGTTATCACCGAAAGCCTGGAACTTCTATCTATCTGGTGGAAAATCTCCAAAACTTGAAAATATGATTATTCAACTGAAACTGAATCAATAATTTTTTACTTTTATTTTCGTTTTTGCAACCAAAGCTTAGTAGACTTTAATGGAATATTAAAATCACTTAACATGTATGAATCAGTGCGTAAAATATAAATGTAATTGAAGGTACAAGGTACAAAACAGCATTGCTTGGAGATTATAGTGATTACACAGTACTTTAGAACAAGCATAGGTATATAGCTTTAAACAAAAAGCTTTTTAATTATTCAATTTACATAAAATGGAAAAGCCATTTGCGAAATCATATAAGTAATTCATTTGTAATATTAAATTATTCATTTTGAAGTGCACAATAGATATATGAAATATAATATTTTAGTAAATTTATTGTAATAATATAAATTATAATATGAAAATAACAACGAATTATATGGGCTTCAGGCGTCGCAGATTTTCTGCATTGCAACTCTATGGCTTTGTTCTTCTATTTAATTAAATACAATTTAATGACGTTTTGACAGAGCTGATTTGACTTCAATAGAATGCCTTTTGGTCAAAATAGGGGAATTTCGTCAAATAAAATAGTTTGTTCATTTAGACGTGGTAATTACCTTCCACTGTATTAGGATTATTGATAGGAATTCACTCCATAGATTTAATTAATAAAATCATATTCTGATTCTTACGTGAGTATTGGTTTTGTCAACACCAGTTGATCTTTTGTATTTGAGTTCGTATAAGCAGCGAGTTTATTAGACCGGATTTACATAATAACTTTTGTATAGGGTTCGTTCAAAAGAATGGCGATAGGGAACCATGAATTCCCTGAAACCATGAAAACATTATAAGTAGGTTAAAATACATCTTTATTTGTCAAAGTAGAAATATTGCAACCAATCACATGGTTTAAGAAAAATAAGAAAGATGTTTATTCTTGTAACTTAAAACTTGCTGCTTCGGGATTCGACGAACACTTGGAAAGATTTACTGCAAACTGCTTGAAGAAGTTGGTTGGTGAATGGTGGTCAGGGTGAATATGAAACGAGATCTGTTCTTTTCAACTTTTTGAAGCATTGGTTGTGCAACGAGCAGCCGAAGTATGTCAGCGTGAAGAAGAACTCCGCCCTTTTTGCTGACCAATGCCCGGCTACTGGCGTCCCAGTTTTTCGATTGTATCTTGACGACTTACTGTGAGTTATTATTCCTAAAAACTTTCCAGATATAATGGGTTTTGCCGGGATTCGAAAGCCACAGTAGATTCCCAAAACAGTCTATCCATGACCTGGATGAAAGTTTGGCTTTGCAAAGTTTTTGGAGCTTGCTTACCAGTTGTCGAATAAAATCCACATTTGGTCGTACGTAACAATCCGAATGAGAAAACATTCGTTAGGGTTGGATAGAATAGGAGACGACGGCGAACTAAAAATGATAATGATATTTGTGGTTTTTCATCTTGAAAGGTTGTTTCAAATGCCGATCGATCGTAGAATGAATGATGGACGTTGAATTCTTCGGCAAATTCTCATGTAGCTAAGTTAGGCTTTTGTCTCCTTTTTAAAACACACGTTTGTTAACAATTCCTGGACTAAATACTATGTTTATGCTACTTTTTACGACCCATTTTGTACTCGAAAGTCTCACACACAAAAAAAAGAGAAGAATATCACTCAAATTTAATTTTTACGCAACATTATTTGGTTTATCCCCACGTTTGGTGTTCCAGTATCCGAGTTGTTCCAGTTAAAAAAAAAAAAAAAAAAAATAGAAATAGATTTAAAAATTGTATTTAAAACTAAATTTTCAATTTTTCTGTGAATCCCTCCATTACTTCCTCTTTCAATCATAACTTACAGCAAACAAAAATGATAACAAGATGTTATATTGGATTTTCTAATTGTTAGCAATCAAATTGCCAAAGCTAATAATAATGTTGTGGTGGTTGGTTTCGCAGAACCTAATAATAATGATATAACGTTTACAAATGTATGAAAAGTATGAAATGTATTCAAACATACGAAACATCCGCTATGATTCATAATAATAATTAGAATGATACAAACAATTATACTTTCATTTTTTTATGGCTGACCTTCATATGTTATCGTAAAACCATAATCAAAGTTAATAAGTTACTAGGCTCTGTTCTATTAATGTATCATTTGTATCATTTCAGAATATTTCTATTAATTTTAAAAATTGCGTAAGAAAAACTGTATATTCTAATTTGACTATAAAAAGTGATGAACTAAGAAATTTGTTTTTTATTAATCTATAAACATAAAACGCACACACGAGCGCGACTTTAATCTATATATATTCTAAATATTTAATGTTATCTAAATTACGTTCTTCTCTGTATATAATTCTCTCAATTCTCTTTCTCTTGTTAATTTCCCTTGTCTTTAGAGAATATAGTAGTTCATACGTATTTATTATAAGCAAGCCGCTTCTTTTTTTTCACAAACTCGCCAACTAATAAAACCCCAACAGCACAACTGTTGAACCCAGTTGCTCACTCCATCGCCGTCCAAACCACAAAAACAATCTGCCTCATTAATCCAAATATTGCCTCCAAGCTCACACAAATTCCTTGCGTAACTAGTTTACGAAATAGAAAATCAAAGACAATTCCTCCACGTGCTCTTAAATTCCACTCTTAGGCGCGCCACCCTTCCATAATCTTAACCTTAACGTAGACCGAATTAACTTTTTCGGACCATATAAACGACTAACTTGGAACTCTCGCACTATACTGAAAAGACAGGACACGATTTAAAGTTCTTTCTAGATTGCTTGGGGACGACGTTCTAAACTCACAATTGAAAACAAAAGACTTATATATAACACAATCATAAAACCCCTATGCACTTACGGATGCAAGTTTTTGGGATTTAACCAAGCATTTCAATTGCTACGTATCCTATCCTTACAGCCCGAAATTCTTCGAAAAATCACCAGAGCTCCCTACTACTTAGATAATCCAATCCACCCTCCACACTGATCTTAAAATTTCTTTTGTCCATCAGTTAATAATATCCAGTTATAAAAAAAAAAAAAAAACCCATGATTCCACATCTGCCCATTCCCAACCCTCTTAACCAAAGACTGTCCTCTCTCACAATCCTTGGATAATCCAACCAGAAGATTAAAACGCCGCTAGCCTCAAATTTTCTACAATAATTATTAATCCTTCATCCTTTGAAAATAAATTTAAATTACAAGCGAATATTTCTAACGGAAGGAATCCTATCTCTTTTCCAGAAATTATATATCACTCACTCCTGCATTCATCAGATTTTTATGTGATACTATGAATTGTTATGAATATCAATGAAAAATATATTTATTTTTTTTAATCGTTACAATTTGCTGACTGACTTTTACCTCCAATTAATCTACTACATTTTACATATAGATTTATATGTTGTGACATAAAGTGATGACATAGTATTTAAGTGTTAGCATTCACTATAATAAAATGACAATATTAGTTAAAGTACTGCGGGTGAATTGGATATTACTGTTGATGAGTGAAGAGGGCAAGAGAGGGCTCAGTGGAGGGGGTAGCGAGCTGTGGCTGTAGTGGAGAAGCAGTTGTCAGTCTAGGCCTAGAGGGCGCCCTTAGCTATGGTGGCGAGACTGAGGACGGGAGGCCGCTAGTTTTCAGATAAAACTATTATATAAATTAGATAAAGGAGCCGAAAAGACTGGAATCGCCAGTAATATTCGTCCAGCCAACGAGGAGAAAAGGTACTCCGTGTTGTCCGTCCAAGGTGTCTTCTTCCTCCTCTGTTAGTGCGTCAAACCCTCTAAATACTATTAATTGGCTGTCTTGTAAATATAACATAATATTAACTTTAAGTCTGTTAAGGTAAACCTAGTTGTAAGTCCTGTATGTCTGAGGCCTTTTATTCTAAGTATGTTTTGTGTTTCTATTAAAATAGGAGGGCCAGAAACAGTTTTCAGAGTTTTCTTTTAATTATTTGTTATCTAAGTAAATATATGTAGTAATCTGGTCCTCATCATTGAATTTCTTTTGCTTGTAAGAAGGGAATAGTTTGTTTAATAAAATTTATTTTGAACAGCATACCGCTCTATCCGGTATTATTCCTCACTTAATTGCCTTCACCTTTCCCTGCTTTAAATAAACACTTAACGTTACAATGTAATAAGTCTTTGGTTGTCTCTTGTCTTTTAAGCATCTGTTTATCTTAAATCTAAATGTAGATTCTGAGTAAATTCTTGGTCTATGCTCAAGGTAGTAAGGCAAGCAAGTAGACTGGCGGACAAAATAATGCGGCGAAGATTGAAAGTTATGTTCAAGATTTGACTTCCTAGAACTGGATTACTTTTTTTAACGAAACAGGGAGAATCATCTGAAAAGATATAAGGAGAATAACCAGATGTCTGCAGTGTTATCGAGCCACTTTGATAGAGGGGGTGGTTCATAAACCTGCTGCACGATATCACTTGAAGTTATTAGTGCTATCCGATAAAGTACTCCCCTGATTTGTAATATTACATAAATTTATTCATCAAAGACGATTCTATAGGAAAAAGAAATTGGAGAACATTACTTTTATTTATTCTTTTTTAATGTTGGCTGTAAATTTACATGAAGTAAAAAAAAAAATTATAGAGAAGTTAAATTTTAAAATTAGTTTTTAATGGAGGAGAATTATGGTAGTGAAGAAACCAGCGGATGAGAAAGAGAGGTAAGTTGCATGTCGTAAATGTCTAGGAGTAGTAACTGGAAAAGGGTTACTATTAGAGCAGACAACCCACCCTAGTAGAGACAAGGGTAAGAGTGAAAACAGAATTACTCCTCCACCCACTGAATGAACTTTACCGCCAAGCGTTCCTACTGCCGACACTCCTATACACAACCTCCCCACTCTACTTATAGCATCTTCAATAATAAATTTAATTAAAGTTTGTCCCAGCGGTGCGAGGATTGGAAGCGAGAGAGAAAGAGGGGAAGATGAAACGACATTTAAGGATAGTAGCGCAGCCACGGCTACCATTAATTAGACACAACTTCCGGTCGGAGGGCGGTTTCGCCTGACATCTTCCACTTCCGGCCGCAGACGTTCACCGCAATATCTTTCTACTTTCATTTTCATTTTCTTTTTTTTACTGAATATTTTTCCTCCTAGGTCTTTTTCTTAAAGGTGAGAGGCTATTACTAAAAACAATAAAAATCCCGGCAAGCAAGGAAGTTAAAACAATTATTGCCTGTTTATCAGGAAATGCCTAGGTCATCATTTTAGCTAAATTATATTTCCGCTGACAGATATATGGTTTCCAAACAAATAAGCTGTTTTTTTACCAGTAATGACTTTTTGTCGGCCGCCTCCATTAAAGATCAAGGTAATACTTTAGAATATAATTTCCTCAGTTTTTTTAAAGCTACTAACGGAAAAGTTATATAAATTTTATCTATTTTAAAAAAGTTTTTCCATTAAATAAAAAAAATCATTCGTAGTAAACAAAAGTTAAGGTCGTTAATTACTTGACACACTTTTTAGATTTAATAATTACCTTTTTACTTACTTTTACTTCATGCTGTAAAAGGAAATAATATTTCGAGCATGTCGAATTTTTCGAAATAAGAAAATATTGAGTGTTCACTGGAACTATCTGTATTAAGGTCCTCCACATGAAAATGATTTTGTTTAGCGAACATTCGGTGATATAAAAATCGTAGCAATGAAGAAGTTGTTCAATACAATGTGAAATGTGTGTTGTGTATTTGTAGTGGCGGTTTAGTAAAAGGGCTTGGAACTATGTTTAAAAGAGTGAAGTATCAGAAATAAGAAAGCAGTCATCACTGCTAACAATAAATATATTCTATTGAAATAATAACTACAAGTTATTTGCAAGATATTATACACTTATTAATATGCACAGATGCTAAGAGAGCGAAAAACAAGTATTCTGCTTCGGCGTCTACAACAAACTGTTATGTTCATGAAATTAAGTATTTATCTAGATTAAATGCAAAGCTCTTATGTTTTAACTTAAAGTGGCACTGATTTTTAGAGAGCGATTCCTGAAGCAAGTGTTCTGGCTTTGAAAGCAGAATGCAGACTGTCTTGAAGGAATGCCTTCTATTACAAAACAGTTGGCCAAGTGCCATTGTATTAATTTAATGGATTCTCGGAGAGCGCCTTTGTCTCTTGGTTTGCATTGACCTAGATTGTAGTATACCTGGCTCTATCCCCATCACTAAATACACTATTTGATTTAGTGTACTATCTAATTTTCATAAAACTATTATTTTTCCATTTCGTTCTTCCACAACAAATGTATGGTTCTACCGCCTTTATTATATTAAGATACATTAAATAACTTATTAGATTTTCAAGTTTGAAGCAAATCTATGAAGTACGACTTTACTCAGAAGGTATCTGAGTTTTTCATTGTTGTCCCCTGGATATCCAACTAAACGAACAACAACAGACGCTAGTGCAGCCTTTTTATAACTGGGAACACGCGACGTAGAATGGTTTCATACTTATCTCGAAAAAATTCAATTCATTTCAAAATTCAAAGGTTCAATCAATTGTCTTAACACCCACCGTTGAGTATTAATTGCTCTTATTTATTTTTTTTATGATTTATGCAATTTTTGTAAATAAAATTGTATTTTAGACTAATAGATGTGCCATTCTTTATTCCAATTAAGCTGCAACATTTCAAAATAATTTACCGGAATTTGGTATACAGATAATATATTCATTTGTGACAAGTACTCTTCAAGTGACTATGACACTTGAATCGTAATAATTGGATTACATTTTCATTACGCCTATGTGAAGAGCTCTACAGTGTCTCTATGTCTATGGCCATTGGTTTTGTGGCTTTGGTGTTGTAAAATATAAACAAATATTTTGAGGATTTCTCTGAAGACAAACAAAACAATGAAGTATTTTTTTAAAAATTATTTCTTTTGAAACTTACTTCTTTAATTTTACGTTAAACTGACGTTAAAATGACAAAGGAAAGAAACAATCACAAGGGTATGAAAGCGAAGAGAAGCAACCTATTTATTGGTCTCAACTTCTAGAAAAGGTATTTTCGTTTTGGACAAACGGGATATTGAGTTATTTATGGGTGGTTGTAATTTGGAACTTAGTAAAAGAGCATTGACTAATTTGCGGAGGAATTTTGACTGGTTTATTTGAATTGTTGGGTGCTGAACTGTCACAATTCAATACCTTACGTCCAGATAGGTTTCATTATAATGGTACATATATAATTCTCTTGTTAGATAGTTAAGAGCGCTGACTGATGGAGCAACAGTCTGTGGCAATATTTGATCACTTCTTATCTCTTAAGTCTATTATAGGGATTCCAAGGACATAAGTTTTTTTTTTCTAGTCTATGAACAATTTTGGTGTACTGGTTTATGTAGCGGGGGGGGGAAGAAGTTTGTTATTAAACTTGGTTGCAGATTAAGTACTGCGCATGTAAAACTTAAGCTTTGGGAATTTTCTACGATTAGTTTTATTCACCATTTGCTTCACCCTAAGTTCAAGGACATTTATGTGGGTTTATGATGTCGTAAAGCTGATGCGGGCTTTCTGTGAACGTATGCGATGACGGTCTCATCCGCAAATAAACACACAGTTCTTTCTGGATTATTGGGAATGTCAGCGCTGTATGCGGTAATAAAGATGAGACCTAAGTACATCGCTGCTGCAACTCCCACATTCACTGGGCATTATGAGAAAAGGGCTCTTCTGGTTGGCTACCTGTGAATTGTAGGTAGGAAAGGAATGTGATAAGTGGAAGGAAAGAAGGATCCTTTTTGCTTCTGCAGCAGCCCAGGATGTCAAACTTGGTCATACGTTTGGCCTATGTTGAGCAAAAGCTCCATTCAAAGGTGGGAGAGATAACTTCCACAACAAGATACTGGATCGTGGGACTATCATAACTATAGTGTTGAGGAATACATTCTTGGGAATAATGACGTATTTATTGAGAATATGGAAATAAATATCATTTGCCCAAAATATGAAGAAATAAATAATTAATTATATTATCAGTTCAGAGATTAGTGACAGTGAAATTTCTCAATTATTGAAACGTTGTAAACTGAGGATATCCTCAAAGATCGAAATGTGACTTGAGCAAAATTGAAAGGAAAACATTTCTCAAGAATTAAGCAGTTTTAACAATCACTAATCCCTGAATTGTAAATTATTCAACTTTATATAATTCAACACCCACTTCTCAATAATTAAACACAAAAAAAAATCGGCATAATTTAATTATTAATGTTATATATTTTAAAGTGCAACAAGCTGTGCTCGTTTTTATTAATAGTTTAAAAATTTCAGGATTGAATTGGGGATCGTGTATGTTCAGAATAGTAGGGAGTTTAGGCATGGATTATTGTTACAAATTCTCCTTCATCTCTCCTCCTTATAAACTGAACTAATTCCACAATTTTTTTTTGTATATTACATAACCAAATGTTAAACTTACGTGCAGATTTGTTTTTGACCATGAAAGCTGGTTAGTAGAACCAACAAGTATCAAGTCAATCTGCACATCTATATTTATAAATTTATCTCAAATATAATTTAGAGTCTAAAGCATTTATTTCTTATTGTTATACAAGATAACGGATTTATTTACTTCGAAATACTTGTGTATAGTAAATACTGGAAAAATAAAAATATAGTTGAGATATATAGGTGGGCTCTGTTTAATAGATAATAGCAAAAATCAAAAATATAAATTGAGTGGACTGTATATAATATATTTAATATTTGAGCAAATGGGACATTAAAATATTAAACATATAGGAAAAATGAACATATATAAATTAAATTTTAAAAAATTGGTAGCAAATATTATTTATTATCACTTTCAACAAGCCAAAGGAATGGCGCTTATTGGCAGTGTTGGAAGACCCATGTGTCCTTGGCCCATATCGGGGAAAAGGGGAGAGGAAAAAATAGGAATAAGAAAATAATTCGTACGTGGCTGATAATTGTAGAAAATAATTAAATGGGCTCCCAGAAGCAGAACGGCAGGAAACCAACCGGAAGTAACAACCATGTGATTTCACCATACATCTATGCAGACCTGAGAGAATCGAGCCGCTAAGTTGACAAAAGGATCAGTTTATTAACACTATCCAGTAAAACCAGAAGTAACAAGCTTGGGTTTTCACAATTAAGGGCAACCGAAGTGGCATGAATTGTATACGTTAATATTCCTATTCAAGAGAGTGTTGATAACGACTTACTCCTTCGAGCTTATGGAGACTAACTGATAGTGGAGAAAATACATAGGTTACCTCCTCTCCACACTTACTACACAGCCTAATAAATTAGTAAATTATTATCAAGATAGTAGAAAAACCCCCCTCCAAAATAAAATTATTGTACGACGTTGGCGGCAAATTTGAATTTGCACTAAATACCGAACATACTGGTCTTCTAATTAATGTTTTTATTAAAAATAAAACAAAAAACCAAGGCAATTTATCTTTGCAATTATCATAAACAAGTTTCATTTGTTGATCATGTTGGAAACAATTGGAAACATCGATTGTAATAATGTGTCGAAATTTTCCTTATTAGAGTTAGAGAAGAGAGAGAGGGAGAGAGAGCAGAAAATCGGAGAACACGAAATTCAAACTTACCTACATGTAAATAAATCTTCCTGTACTATTTGATTTGGTTTTACAATAGTAATATTTGTTATGCATCTTTTTCCATACATTTGCCAAATCTCCTGGAAAGTCCGTGTGATCCCATTGCAATTGTCTATTTTTTTTATAAGATTGTTTCAATAAACGATTCTTTGCGATGTTTCACTGCTATCTTTACAGCTTTACTTTGGCCGAATTGCAATAGGAAAAGTCAAGCATATACTGAGGCAAATACAAAGGATTCAGCAATCAAGAAAAAATAAATTTGAAATGTGGTTGTGTGATGGTTGTTGTTGTAGCTTGTGGCGTGAGCGGTTTAGTAAAGGGCTTGTGTGTATGTTTAATTAGAAGAGAAGTAATAAGAAATAATTAAGAAAACACTGGTAGATTAAATTAAATATATTATCTTTAAAGAAATTTAATTACTATTCAATAACGCAATAATATGTGGATACTAGCTAGTTTAAATTCTTATGTTTTAACTTATGACTGACACTGATGCTAAGAGAGCGATTCCTGAGACAAGTGTTCTGGTTGAGTGTCTAATACAGACTGTCTAAATCCTTTCAAATAATGCTGGTATGTCTGAATAGAGTGTATTGTATTACCCTAACTGTTTCTTTCCTTTTGTCTCTTCAGTAGCATTGACCTAAATTATAGTACCTGGCTCTTTCCCCTTCACTAAAATACACTATTTGAACTAGCTAAACTTCACTTTTTTATTTTGCTTGAAATATTGTCAAAATTCACAAAACTATTTTTCCAAATTGCTATTTCCACTACAAATTATTCCCTCATTTGTTCTTTAGTTCAAATCATAATCATTCACGCGTCAGTCTAGTGGCTAGCAGATACCTTTGGTGCGAGAATTAAAGGTTATTTCTGTGAGGGAAAAAGACAGTATCTTTGATGCAAAGTTGCTGGCAAAAAAAACTTTCTGAAGAGACTTGGATCTTCACAGGCTGCTCCACCAAAGGTTTTTTTTTAAAAAAAAAGTAATAGAAAATAACAATTTCGTGCGATTACTTGAAATAACAAGTCACAAAATAAATTATTTCAAACAATGCCCAATTCTGGATTTTAAAAAGTGAGTAAGATAATGAGTGTTTTTCATCAGATTTGTTTCCGAATACTTTCGGGTAATTTCCTTTAAGTACAAGATATTTTTAAGATCTTGGCTTTCCCCGCAAGAAGAATCTCATCACACATTATGAACGACACTTACATGATTGGCACCCTCAACACTATTAACATCATGGTGTGTCTTAAGGCATGGGCAACTCTTTTCAAAATTCAAAACTTGATAAAATATAAAATATTCTCTCTTTTTCTCTTAGTCTATTCCTCTTGTACCACTATAGCGGTGTCGAGGCCATGCAGAGCTTTCTCCAACCGTCCCTCTTTCCTTCTTCTCCCAACCTCTGTATTGGAAACTCTGTTGGACATCCTATTCCCAAATTCTCCTAGGCCTTCCTCTTTTCCTGCCAATCTGTCACTCTGGACTCATATACTTTTCTCGCCAGACTTCCCTCCTCCATTCACATAATATTTAAAATATTATATATCATAAATATTTATTCAAATTTAATTAAATAATTATCTACAACATTTCATTAATTTATATTCGTTATATTATGAGGTAGTTACAATTTAATAAGAAAAAGGAAAAAATTAGATAATACTAAAGGAGATCGGTGAATATAGATAGGCGATAAAATGTAAGTAAGATAGGGCCAGGAAGAGTGGAAAGGAAATGGGAAAAACCGTCGAAAAGGAAATACTAGGTAACAACATCCCTGAGAAATTAGATGAAGTTTGATACTGTTGTAGGGTGAGATGGGTTTTTAGTTTTGGTTGTTTTCTTGATTAAGCCCCAGATCTCTAAACCTTTTCAGCTTAGATTACACAGAATTAGTATTTCTCGTTCAGTATTAGTATACTCTGGAGTTTATTCTTCTACAAACTACTGTCCCAGTTTTTAAACAATTGTATGTTTTAATTTATATATAACTTGAGAAAAATCTCTGGTTATATCTGATTTTAAATACTAACATCACTAGGAAACATCTCATTTGGTGAGTTCTTGCCAGTATTCACTGGCATATGAATAAAAGGAACTCACACCATCTCCTTCTAGTATTCGATATATTCCTGGGGAAGTACAGCTACTAAAAACTACACTAAAAGCAAAAGCTATGCACAGAACCGTAAACTTACCAAATGCACTCAGTAATTCGTATCCCTGTCAAACATACACATCTCTACCTACCCAACCATATACCCCATATACCATCACGAAACCAACGCAAAAATTTATACCTACAAAAGCCTCATTCATAATCCATATAAGCAATTAGTTACATTTAAACCAGCATTCATTCCGGGCACCCAACGAGCACAGCAGACTCAACTTTGCATCGCACGCCCTACCGATCATGCCCCGTTCCCCCATGACATACGGCGCCTTAGAGCCGCTTCCGCAAACTCCTTGAATCACGCATAGGCAGCATCATTCCTAAACAGAAACAGGAGGGCTGCATTCCCTCTACCACAGGCATAGTCTTAGGCTCTCATATGAATCAAATACCAAAAAAATATGTATGCTCTGTCGCCTCATCGGCTCTACTAAGGCAACTACCATCTTCCACCAAGCCCATTTCCCATTTAATTCCCCTTGCTTTTACTAAACGCGAGACCGTGTATGAAATCTCTTTGGGAACTATCCTCTTTCTTTTCAAAATACTTCAAAATAATATATATGTGGTGAAAATGTAATTTCAGTGTATTGACACGACTTTCAGAGAGTAGTTCCGTTTACAGTAGTAACAGTAGACAAGAAGAAGAAAAGAATATGGCACATTAAATTGCTAAAGGATAGAAAATAAGATTTGGGGGGGGGGGAGAAGAATTTGATTAGATGTGAAAAGGAAATATACTTCAACTCTTTTATATCAAATCTTTATCCCCTGAAAACATTATCAGTGAGAAATACGAGTCAACGATGTAGAAGCTTTATATATTATGTTTAGTAGGCGTGTGTTTGTGTGTGTATAAAAAAGATTTGTTTTCTTTTGTTATGGCGGCGATGGGGGTGAAGATATTAAGGGACCTAATAATGTACTTGTCGATATATCGGACTTACAACAAGGTTCTTTACTAGCTCTGTCCTTCTAGCTATATAGCTCATTCATCAGTTAGCTAATGTTCAGTTTGTAACTGTCAGCCAAAACATCGATTATGTTATGTATTATCGATTGTTTGGATGATTGATGAGATATATTGCACAATTGATAAAAAAAAAACAACTTTTATTTAAATATTTAAAATTGGTTCATTTTGTATACAATTCTTTTGTATACAAAACTTCTCAACAATCGCTTCATCTCAACAATAGATTCACTTCTCTTTTATCTGATTGATTGAAACAACCTGATAAAAAGAGATAAAAGAATGAGATTATCTTATATTAACAGAAGTAAAAACATGACCCAAAATTCTCAGTTAAATAATATATATATATTACAGAAAATCTATCACAATGTGACAAGCTCTTGTTTACACTCTCACATCACTTTCTCTTAGAATAGATTTCCAAAGAGTCTAATAAACTTCAAACTTTGTATTTCTACTGCTCATTTAATTTTCCATTAATAATTATATGTAAAAGTTGTTGAATTGAAGTGAGTTCACTGAATTAACATTTATGCGGCCGTCTATTGTTACGAAAATATCAGAAATCAGTTTTGGCGAAAAAAAAAAATACTGGTTCGAACAAAAAAAAAATTGTTTTCTAGTGAATGTACCATGTTTAAAGAATTTGACGAGTTCTTTATTAAAAAATGTTCTAGCGATCTTTTTAAAGAAAATCGTCGGAACTATGTTTGAGAAAATTGCAAAAACGTAAAAAAAAAAAAACTTGTAAAGTGGTACTTCCGGTTGACAGATAACGCACCGTCAGATCCCATGATGATACCTAAATGTAGTATCAAGTTTTAACTTTCTACGGTTTTTCGTTTTTGAGCTATGCTATTCACATACATCCACACACACACACACACACACACACACACACACACAACAGACCATTTGCTAAAACCACTTTTTTTGGGCTCAGGGGACCTCAAAAACGGATATTTCCGGTGAAAATTGACACGATTACAATACTTCCTCTTACTAGGAGTAAGAGAAAGTAACAAATTTAGACGTCACCACTCTACCATACAACAAACTCACCACGTTGTAGACACGATTGTATCCTCCCTTGAGAAGAAGGGATGCTGTTCGGGGGCTTTCTTCGATATGAAGCAGGTTGCTCTGGAAACTTAAGGGCTTCCTTCCAGCCACCTATTACGTCATCCCAAAATCCTATTTATCCGATAAGTATTTTCAAGTACAAATCGGATAATCCTTCTCTCCTTTCAATCATACGGAAGCTGGAGTGCCGCAAGGCAGCATTCTAGGTCTTATCCTTTACTTAATATACACTGCAGACAATCCCAATACATCCTGATACTATCCATCTCACCTATGCAGATGATACTGCTATCCTGCCTACCAATAATGATCCCATAATAGATCATAGAAATCTGCAAACCCACTCTCCTCCCTAGAAAAATGGTTCAAAAAAATGGGCCATTAAACTTAATGAAAATAAGTCCCAAAACATTAACTTCACTCTTCGACGCTTTACTGTTCTCCCAGTCTACTACAACTTAATTCCCTTACAGTGGTCAATGTTGCTAGCTACCTTGGGCTTTACATACGACTTGTTGCTAGTTACCTGGTATCCTCAATTATGACTTAAGAGAGTAGTACTGAACAGACGCTTTCGACAATTAAAAGACTACTGGACAACAGATCTAAACTCTCCCTAGACTACAGAAAACTAATTTATACATCTATTTTAAAGCCTATCTGGGCTTATGGGACAGAACTATGGGGTTCAACGAAACGCTCAAATCTCCAGTAACTCCAATCCTTACAATCTAGAATTCTCTGTAACATTTTGAAACGCTCCTTTTTACGTCTCCAACCGAACCATTCACACTGACCTTAATATACCTTTCTTTGATCAAGTCGCCCAAACCCGTTACAGAAAATTCTATATTAACCTACAGTCATACATAAATCCTTTTGTTCAACACCTGTCTTCGCGAACACCTCCTAATACCCTCCTAGAAGTCTTAAAAGACAATGGCCTCGCGATCTCCACTCAAGTGAAGAAAGTGAATAGTATTTTTGAGTAATTTTAGAGTGCTACCATTGGGTATGAATTTATGTATTTTGTAATAGTTGTTACTTATAGCTCGATTGCCTGATTGTAGCATAAATAAATATTAAAAAAAAAAAACAAATCTGGTTTGGAACACCATATAAACTTAGTGTGCAACCATATAAACCGCACCATATAAACAGCTTCTTTTACATAATACATCGCGAAATTGTGAAGCAATACTTTAAAAAAAACAATAATGCTCATAATAATAAATAATATTACAATAAAAATTTTGCGATGAAATGCATTTTTTTTTTTTTTTTTTTTTTTGAAACTTTAATTAATAATCATAAACTTCAAGAATCATAAACTTTACGATTCTTTAGAATTCTATAAAAGTGAAATTAAATGTAGCGTGTTTGACAATGGATGCATATGTAATCTTTATTTATAATTCTTCTGGAACAAACTAATTAAAAAAAATAAATAAATAAATAAACAGAGAAAAAGTGCAAGAATTATAAAATATAAAAATCTGGTAAAAACGGAAAAACGGAAAGCATACGGAATAAATATGGTTGATCTGAAAGAGGACTGGAGTTTACAAGTGGTAAAAAAATATTGATTAGTTTGGAAACGTTGGCTGAATGTTCAAGAGTGAGAAAGAGAAGCATGTCAACTAAGGGATCTAGTTCAGACAAGGTAAGACAGCTTAATAATCTCCTTTTGCCAGCTTTGTAGGGGCTCGAATTCCTATCGTCAGCCTTTTAAACAGAACCATTTTCTCTTCCCACAACTCTACGCTTTCTTCTTCCACCACCACCATTCTTTGTCTTTTACGACCAGAAGTTGGCATCTCAATTTAAATATACAACCTCCATCTTAATTATTATAGCATCTTTTTCCTTGAAATATTTTTATTTTGAGTAAATTTTAATATTAACGGCTTTATATTGTTTATATAAATTATTTATTAAAATAAACTATTACAAAAAAAAAAGCCAATATTAAGGGCTACATTTAATAATAAAATTAAAATTAAAAAAAAATACAAAAAGAAACTAAAAATAATTGTTCATCTTTGAAACGTATTCAGAACAAAAACTTTCAATAATTAATTTATCTTAAAATATCTTGAATATATGTGATGAGGTATTTGATTCATTCTACAATGTCTATATTAATTTAGGTAAACAAAAAAAGTAATTCTGCCAACAGAATAATATATATATATATATAAAATTTAACGAAAAAAAATGCTAGAAAACATAAATAATTAGTATGTCATTAAAACTGCTCTCTAAACATACAGATATATTGGGATTTAAGAGTAAATAACATTATATTAAATGGACCAATATAACTCAATACTCATTAAAGCCAAAACGAAATTACCTAGGCACAATCTATTGCAAATATTAACTTATTTCAACTTTGTGTTCCCAGTTTGAATGCAGCTTTCAAGTTTACACAGTGCAATATTATTACGCTTATGATTGCAATATCTCTCTCTCTATTTGATGATATTATTCCGTAATAGCAAATAGTAAATATCAAATTACAATTTTCAACGATATTAAAATATTTTTCTCTTCTTAAAATTAAAAAATATATTTTTAAATTTTTGATTGAAGAAAATTCTTTTTTTAATTAATTTCTTTTTCAGATTTAATTTTCCCTCTAAATTTTTTAGGAGCTTTTTTTTAATTAAGTGATATTTTTATTTTTTCTGTGTGTGCGAACCGCGCGCGAAGAGAAAGAGAGAGTAACCAGCGTAATTTTTTGTTTTTAACATATACAAAGATCATCCATATGCTGGTCCCCACTACTTTCTGAACCCCAGTCACTATATGATATTCTTGTGACTCCAGTCATTATATGAAAGTCTTTTTTTTGGCTGTCCATACTTTTCTTCTGAATCCATTTTTGTCCTCAGTCTAAATGTTTTCTTAACGCCTTTTCTGTTGACAATGGCTGGGCACTTTTCAATTAAAGATTGATTTATTTACTCGATCCAGTTGTTCACAGTACAAAGATCTGCTTTCACAGTTTGTCCAGGTTTCAGTACTTCAAAATGAACGATCCTGCGAATACTCGATCAAACACTTCCATAAAAGCGCCTATTTAGGGTGTAAACGAATTACTCAACTGTAATTCGTGGCGGTTTTATTCGAAGAGAGCCACTGCCTTTTGCGTTTTGGATTATCACGTAGGAACCATTTTTCATCTTCAGTGATCAAGCGATCAAAAAACGCTTCTGTATTGTACCGCTAAAACAATAAGTTAGTTGCACGTGGTGGACAGGTTAGCTTTGATTTCTTTGGACAGATTATGCGGGACCCAAACACCTGCTCTGCTTACTTTACCAATCTGCTGCAAATGTCCTTGGATGATCGACCAAGGTTGGATAAGAGAATCTGACAGTTCCTCGATTGTCTGACTACGGATTCGCTTCCACTTCCGCCCTTAACATGTCATTGTCTAAAGTTATTGGACAATCTCTGATCGATACGAGACGAAAAGATCAAAATTACCGGATTAGAACGTAGAAAACCACCTTTGGCATTTACGAACGTCTAAATTAATTCGGATAGACATGGCAAATGTTTTTTGGTTTGCAACTGTTGCGTTAGTACCCTTGTGAAACTCAAAAAGCATACAATGCCAGATTTGCATACATCTTCTGGTATTTGGCTGACCATTTCACCATAAATTGCAAGAAAGAAAGTTTAAGAGTTAATTATTTACGAGTAAACATCTTAACTTAATCGATGTCTTTGGATGTCTTGAGATGTCTAATCTTAAAATGTCTTTGGCACGATCTTGAAGTACACAATGAGCTGATAAATGACAAAAACGAATATAAACGAATATCGACATGCGCAGAAATGACGGACCAGAAACCCCCTAATATTTTACTAAATGAATTTCCCATTGTTATTTCCATTTTTCTCGCCAAAAATAAACATATTATAAATTTTAAATTGTATTTGAAACATTTTTCCGGCAAAATTCACTTTAGGGTGCTCCAGGAGGAGGGGCTCTATGCCTGTAGAAATTTTCAGTAAACTTTAAATTTCGTAAAATTGTATCTTCCTTTTGTGGAAACTTTTTTTTTTTTTTTCCATTTATTTATATTATTTACAGTCTGCAAAGCTAATTCGATAAGAAAAACTGGATATCTATGGCAGGTCTTAAGTGGCTTGAGGAAGTGGCCAGAACCACTCATCCTTGATAGGAGTCACTCCTCTTGCTCGGTCACTAGATCTCTTGGCGAGCGGCGCTTTAAACGTCTGGGAGGACTTCCAGCTATGGTCAGGGAAGGACATCTTTAGTGATGTATGAATTGATATGTGTGCCTACTTTGCATGAAATCTTGTGTAGAATTGTTCTGTCAGGTTCGTCGTGAACTTTTAAATAACTTAATCGATAATCCTGAGATATTTATTAAGTTTAATAATTGTATTTCTAAAAAAAAAACTAGAAATATGTACAATTGTTTTTCATAAATTATTACAACACCGAAGCCCTCGCGCGTTAGGCTAGCGCACTCGCCTTTCGTGCGAGATTTCAGGGTTCGATTCCCGTGAGTGCAAAGCCGGTGTTGACACATCATCGTGATGAAAAGTGGGAAGCTACAGTTAGTAGCGCCCTAGGTAGGGAAGGCCGAAATTAAAAGGCGTGGGAACTGCGGCGTGCTTACTACAATACAAATCGCCGTCTGGCAAGCTTTGGCCTTTCATGAACTGTTGCGTCATAGGGTTTTTTTTTACAACACTAATTATTATTTCCGTAACCTTAACGACAGAATTCAATGACTTGGGAAATCATTTATTTGCAAATTGCATTGACATTTTTTCCATTGCACAATAAATGAACATCAAACAAATATTTAGAATAAGCGATCGGCCTCTTCAAGTAAAGCTCAAAAAAAGGGAGGATGTCATCGCTCTGCAAAAACCTTTCCAATACTGAGGTTGGCTAAAACTTTCTGGACAGTTAAGACCCGAAGAGGTCCAGAGGCTTGCATTAATGTGAGAAAATTTGTAAATTGTAATTATAATAACTGATGTAAGAGAAAGTTATGTGAGTGTTTAACACAGTACTTTCCATATTGTCAATAAATATTTATTTGTTCCTGTATATGGTAATTTTAGCACACTAAGGCAATTTTAATAGAGAAAGAACTCTGTCAACTGGCGACATGAAAAGGTTTAACTAATTGGATCGGCTACTGTCACCAGCTTGTCAACAATGCCCTCAGTATGATATCATTACAGCCTCTTAGTTAACTTAGTAAACTGACAATGCTATATTGTAATGAAATAATTTCATGTCAGTGTTTAATCAAATTGAATTGGTCCTAAATATGATTAAATATTATTATCCATGATGTGAATATTTAATATCACTTATATATAAAACTAAAACTTTAAATCAAAAATTATGTACTTTAATAACAATAATTGTCAGTGCTTGAAAGCATTCAAATCCAAATAACATAGAAAACTAAATTTGGAAATTATCCTAATACCCCTTTTTTATCCCAATTATTTCAATTTTGTTGGGGATAAACGTTTTAAATAAAATAGTTGGTAATTAACGCCTGCTATTATTATTCCAAGTTTAAAGAATATTCAAAGAGTTACCTAGAAAATTCCCCCCATGGTTAATTTTCCCCCCCAAAAAAGTCATGTGATGACTCAACAATTATAGCGTTCCAATTTTAGTATATGTACCGCCGAAGCGAGACAATGCCATAGAATACAAAATCGGAATTACTCAGGGCGGGTTGCAGCGAGACCCGTTGAGCCCGTTGTTATTTTCCCTTTATACCAGTCATTTGATTTCTTTCTTTGAAAAAAATGGCTGTCAAGGAATTAGTATTATAAATCAAAGGGCCTTACTAGCCCTCTTATACGCCGATTACCTGGTAATTTTTGACTATACTTGGGTTGGACTAAGTACTAAATTAAAGCTATTATCCCATTATTGCTCTATTAATTCGTTGGTAGTCAACACCGATAAATCTAAGATATTTCCCTTCAAAAGGGGAGGAAGGTTGAGAAATATCAAACCTTTTTATTACAATGGGGAACCAATTGAAATAATTAATAATTTCAATTATTTAGGAGTGAAATTCTCTTCTTCCGGTGTCTTCTCTACAGCCGCAAACGAATTTGTGAAAAAGTCAAAAATAGCTTTAGGCCTTTGTAATGAAATACTAATGAGATCCAAATCGAATGACTTTGGTACGAAGAAGGTTGAGCTTTTTAGAGCTCTGGTGAGTTCCACTCTTTTATATGCATCCGAAATATAGGCCCCCTTATGTACTGCCAGATAAATTGATGTAATAAAGGACACAATTTTTTAAATCAATTTTCACATGGCCCCATAACACCCCCAAATTATATGGTTCACTTGGAGACAGGCATGAATCATATTCAAATAGATATTTTCCAAAAGGATGTTAAATTGGTGGGTGAAAATGAAATCCATGGACGCTCATAGATTACCCAAATTATGCCTAAATAGATTAATCATTTTGGACGCCACTCCGAATAATACAATAAAAATTTAACTGGTTCACACAATTTAAGTATAAATTATCTATTATTGGTGCTGACTATCTTCTCAATAATGATAATATTGCTGATATTGGGTGTAAATAGGTAAAGGAATTTGAAATTTAATTAAAAAAAATGGAAAACCGTCTTACCTCTCTGGATATCAACTCAGTTTTGCACTCTGGTTATAACCCATTGTATAGAGATATAAGCACTTTAGGTTGTGGGAAAAAATACTTAAAATTTAAAACAAATATTTCAAGGCAGCGAATTGTTAGCCAATTAACATTATGTAATTATAATAACTGCAGAATATTTTCCAAAGGTGATAGTATTGGTGTAGTGTTAGTGATAGAAATGGTGTGTAGTATTTGTAATTTGAATACGGCTGTAGTGAAAGAACGAAATAGAAAAATAATAGTTTTTAAAAATAATTTAGAATATTTTATGGTATCAAAAATGTAATTTTGTTAATATTTTATAATTATCTTAGTGCTGTGAATTTAACTTCAAAAAGAGTGTATTTTTGTGTGAGGTACTGTAAATTGGGGTCATGGCAAATAGAAAAACAAAGGCACAAAATCTTTTGTACAAGAAAATTCCCCGCTAGAGAGAGAGCAATTCCAAAGAATAGAGTCTGCCATCAGCTTTCAAAGAACACATAGTCTGAACTCAGCCTTCGAACAAGTAAGAAGTCTGTATTCTGCTTCCAAAGCCAGAACAGAACACTTCAGGAATCGCTCTCTTCAAATCAGTGCCAGATATAAGTTAAAACAAAAGACCTTTGCATTAATCTACTTAATAAGTACTTAATTTCTTAAACATAATAGTGTGATATTGTAACATATTTAAATATCTCTAAAGATAATATATTTATTTATAAAACAGTGGTGCTTTCTTAATTATTCTTAATACATCTATCTCAAACAAACATACAAGCCCTTATTTTACAACACCGCTCGTGCTACTACAAACATCACACCATTACATTACACGGCTGACGATCTCTCATATTTTCTATTAATATGTCCAATAATTCTAGAGTGCCCAAAAAAGAAATATTAAGAAAAATATATAAATCCAAATTTATGTGTTATTGATGTATTAAAAGAATTATTGATTATAAATAATTTAGAAAAAATTAATAATTTATATTATTATTATTATTATTATTATGTCTGCATTTAAAATAAAGAGTTTTTATTATTGATTAGAAAATGGCGGCACTATTTTTTTGTGTTAAACAGTGTAGTTTTCTAGTAATTGATTTAATTTACTTTCTTTGAATTTTTTGATTAAGTCTATACGGCATTTGGTTGTTTGCACATATTATTTTGTGTATATTTAATTTGTAACTATTTTTTTAATATCTCATGCAGCAGCACATATTATTTTGTATTTTTTTTTCTAGTAATTTTTACTTGTTGATTGTTCGTATTTGTAAGGCAAATCTTTGTATGGAATCCTTTCAAAACAAATAAATAAATAAATATTATAAATAAATAAAACTCAACAATTATAGAGAATGTAAAAAGGTTTGTTATATTGGTACTATGACCCAAACTTGTTTGTCACCCTAACTACCAATTACCAATAATAAAAAACGATTATACAACTTGTACGTAGATATGCAGCTATAACGTAATTAATATCAACAGTTTCCCTACTAGACCTACTAGGAAAATATAAAAAAAACTTTTCCAGATAAATTTTTTGTTATTTTAAATTTTTAGATAATAGTACGTATTTAAAAAAATATAAAGTTTTACAATAACAAAAAATATTGGCTAAAGTCCAACTCTCGTAATTTATAGATTTATCGCAATGAAAGATATAAGCATTTATAACTTATATTTGAAAATACAAATTATAACAATAATAGAGAGTAAAATAAAAAATAAAAAAAATAGTTTTTTTTTTTTTTAATTAGTTTTATGGATAATAAAATACCTGTAAGTTGAGTTGTGCCCTAGATAACAGCATTTATAAAAGGGTATTGTTATTGTAAAATGGCTGAGGTTTGGAGATAGAAATGTTTTATATACTAACAAATTGTTACAAATTGTTTTGCAACTAAACTAGAAATATATATATTGGAATGTTAGTGTATGTATGTATGTGTGTGTGTGTGTGGAAGTGTATTTTATATGCAGATGGGCTATTGTGGGCAAATTGAAAAATCACTCTCTACTTTGTGTTGTAAAGTACACATGGCTAGAGAAACGAATTAACCGCGCTGTACACAATTACATACAACACATACAGACAAACAGACACCTGTAAGTGTACTACATACACTCAGACAAAGAAACTGTAGTTTGTTGTGGTGGTTGGTTCCGCAGAGCTGGAAAGCATCAGAGACATTTTCCGTGGTAGCCTGCTTCGTTTTGTGGTCATCGACCGGTTTCGGGCGTTCGCCCATCTTCAGGATGCGTTTTTCAGACA